>JANAVB010027195.1:11290509-11548009 GCA_029216955.1 Iris pallida
TATGTATGTATGTATGTATGTATGCATACTAAATACCATTCACACATATATACATTGACCAAAAACCCAAACATAAGAAATAAACATAAGGAAAAACTGTCATGCTATTTCCATAAAATTATTGACCTGATAAATATTATTTAATATATATAGAAATTTATTTACTTATAGAAACTGGAGAGGGAAGTTCTTCTATGATGTCAGTACTCGGGTCTCCTGGTGTACAATATATATTTTTATATATATATTGTACATACATATATATATATATATATATATATATATATATATATATATATAAATATATATATATATATATATATATATATATATATATATATTGTACATATATATATATATATTTTTATATGTATATATATATATATATATATATATATATATATATATATATATATATATATGTATGTAAGTATGTATGTATGTATGTATGTATGTATGTATGTATGCATACTAACTACCATTCACACATATATACATTGACCAAAAACCCAAACATAAGGAAAAACTGTCATACTATTTCCATAAAATTATTGACCTGATAAATACTATTTAATATATATAAAATTTATTTACTTATAGAGACTGGAGAGGGAAGTTCTTCTATGATGTCGGTACTCGGGTCTCCTGGTGTACAATCTGTAGTTCCCCCAGTTACTATAGAAACAAGAATTCCAACAGAAGTTGCTACCGTGGGAATCTCAACGATGAACAGAGCTGTTGTCGATGCTTATACTGATGCCTTCTTCACTTCCCTGAAGTCTCTAATCCAAATGGTCATGGAAAAGGACCAACCTTATGAGACAGTAAGGGGCCCTTCCTCCTTCATCATTGGAGCCATCCGCAAAATTGGTGATATGGATAGAGTCAACTACTTAGATCATATTTTGAATGAGCTTGAAGAATCAATCAAATCTTATAAAGATCTAACAAGAGAAAACATCCAGAAACTCGTAGACGCAGAATGCAAGGTGATGGCTCGTGAGGCTGTAATATGAAAAGTAGAGTTCGAAGCTTCTGTAGTAGCTTTCTCACAGCGTTCTGCAGAGTTGGATTCTCGCATTGTCGAAAAAACTTCTTCTGTTGCGTGCTATAAGATTGAAGCTGCAGAGAAAGAAAAAGAAGCTGCTGAATATCAAGTTCGTCTTCGGAAACTGGAGATTGAAATGGCTCGGCTCCAAGAAGCAGTTAAAGCAGCTCGACGATGCGAAGAAGAGGTATTGGAGATGCATCAGATTGCTGCAAGTCAGTTAGATGACTTGAGGAGGCAACGAGGTGCTCTTATCAAAGTTGAAGGTGCAGAACTGGAACACACAGCAGAGTCGCTACAACCTTTTGATCCAGAATCTGGGAGAGCTCTTGCTAGACAAAGGATACTCGACTCCAGAGTAGAGAGGGATGGGAATTTGAAAAGATTGATCATTGATCTCAGCACTCAACCTCCCCAATGAAGCGATCTATAGGAGCTTTTGTCTTTCAAATAATATACTTTTTTTTTGACATTTTGAACATTATTGCAATAAAATAATGTTTTTTTTGTGGTTCTATTACTTATTATATACCTATAGTAGATATAAGTAATAGAAAAGGATAAGAAAATATGATCAAAGGTACCGGACATGACATATCACTTAAAAGAAAATAAAAATACTAATTATATCTGTTTAGAGGTAATGTGGACGTGACAGGATATAATTTTCAGAATATTATCATTTCAAAAGACAACTTTATCAGAGGTAATGTGGACATAATAAGTCGCTGATATAGATGATAGAATTCAGAGGCAATACAAACATAGATTCATGTCTTCGTTGATTGAATCAGCTGGGATTCAAAAATAAGATATCTTTTAGAACACTTGGGTTCTAAAAGATTGGGTTTATGATCATGTTATATGATGTAGAAATATTGTGGATTTTAAGAGTTTATCAGAAGGGTGAACAACTCAACTCTTTTAATATATACAATATTCAAAGAATATTTTACATTTCTTTCAAACATAGTACTTTTTTTTAAGAATTTGCCATTAATATGCATCATAGCAACTCGGCCATCCATTTCGGTTAGTTGATAAGCTCCGTTTGAAAAAACATTGCTTACAATGTAGGGACCTTTCCACTTCGCTTCGAATTTTTCCTTGCTCATGTGTGTCATAGTCATAGGACGTTTGACAGTAAGGACTAGTTCTCCTTTTTGGAATGCTCGTACTTTGACCTTTTGTTTGAAAGCTTTGGAGATACAGGCTTTGTAAAACCCCTAAATTTTTGGGAATATCTTTTTTTATTTAAAAAGACTTAAAAATGAATTTATGCAATTTATGATTTTATTAGAAATGACCTTAGCCATTGTGAGTTTTGGAGCACTAGTCGACCATGAACTTTGGTACGGAAGAAGTAGCAGTGTTCTTTGACCAGTATATTAGCCATGTCGTGGGAGGCCTAGCCATAGTTCTGTCTAAACTAGGAAAACCAGGCCAAGTTGTGAATTAACTCATTTAAATTATTTTAATTAAATATTATTTTATATATTGATTTTTAGATGAACCGGTTTGTCCAATTCAGACTGAACTGGGCCCAAACCAAATTTAAGCCCATGCAGACATGTGGTGTGACCAAGGTGGCTATGTAGACATATTTTATGTACTTAAAAATATTTCCTAAATTATTTTAAAATTTCATGCACAATTTCTAATTATTTAATTATTTAATTATTTGTTCAAATATTGGTATTTTTATTATTAAATAATATTTTACAAAATTGTACATTTTTTTGGACCCGGATAAGGGTGCGTGGTACAGTTCACCCATTGGAGCACTTTTTATTATTTTATTAACATTAAAGTTATTTTGTGAACATTTAATAAATATGTTTATTGAGATGTTATTATTATTTTGAGTTGATTATATATATATATATATATATATATATATATATATATATATATATATATATGTTTAAATATATTAAATATTAGGATTAGATAACATTGAAATTGTTATTTGGATTTTTATATATATTTATGGTGTACATATATATATATATATATATATATATATATATATATATATATATATATATATATATATATAGTTTGATTTGAGAAGATAAGAAAAAAAACTATATATGGTGGTTGGCCCCATAAGTGGGAATCGACCACCCAAGCAATAACAAGCAGCATCAGCTGCAAAAAAGAGGGAGGGGCGACCCGAAAAAAAAACTATATATGGTGGTTGGCCCCATAAGTGGGAATCGACCACCCAAGCAATAACAAGCAGCAACAGCTGCAACAAAGGGGGAGGGGCGATCCCTTTATAAACAGCAACCTTAACCCATTTAAGGCCGACCCCCTCCCAACCCTTTATATATATATATATATATATATATATATATATATATATATATATATATATATATATATATATATATATATATATATATATATATATATATATATATATAATATATATATATAATATATTATATATTATATATATATATATATATATAAATATATATATAAAATATATAATATATATATATATATATATATGTATATATATATATATAAAATATATATATATATATATATATATATATATATATATATATATATATATATATATATATATATATATATTTGACTCTAAAGAAAAATCCTAACCCAATCCTCTCTTCCTCCTTCTTCCTCTCTCCTTCCTCCTACCCTCTCCGACGTGCTGTCCGCAGCAGCAGCCCCGCCTCATGGTCGCCACGGCGACAGCAACAACAACAAACACCAACAACAACATCAGAAATCAATAATGAGGTACCTAACTTTACCGTGCAATTTCTCATTTAATTCTAATCTGTTTTTAGATCCATAAATTCGTGTAGAAAGCCCACATGACCCTCTATCATCCCCTTCAAATATATTTATTTATTCTGCAATAAATTTCATGTTTAATCATATTAAAAATCATGAAAAAATCAGTTTTTTAAATACTTTAAAACCTACGTACGAGGTCCGTCCCGACAAACCGGACGGCCCTGTCGCAAACCGAGAGTATCGAAAGTTCCGTATCGACTTTGTGGACGTGCAGACATTGACGGAATTCAAATTGATCACGTGTGCGCGACGAATTTGACCCGTATCCGTCGAAATTCTCGTATCGGGCTTTTTCGAAAATTTTCAATTACTTTGTGCGCACTCATAAAATCGCGATAAAACTTGCGCCATTGGACTCGAAATATTTTTTTGGTCCTGTGAGCCAAGTTTGGTCCGATTCTGAGACCGTTGACCGGGACGCCATTTTGGCGGGCCTACAATCCCACTCAACGGACGATTTTGTACACGGCCCACCGAAATCCAAAATTGGACATATCGTTGGGTTCATCTCATCAAAAAAAATTTGTAGACATTTAGTTTGACGACTTTAGAGACCGTAGGTTCCAACGCGCATTTCGGTACAAAGCGGATCCAACGACGGACATCGTTTTGATCCGAAATTATGATTTTGCCTATGTTCTAGAATTTAACTTTTGGACATGCATTTCTTAGACATATCTTTTATTCTAAACTCGTCGTGATGTTTGTTGCAACATCCAGAGTCATCTGCAGGATTTGGCTTTTCTTGCTTCGTTTATTTGTCGGTTCAAGCTACTGGATTATTCCCTTTTGCACATAACCTCAGGCAAGATACCTTGCCATTAGCTGATTATTTTACTCTAGCTCATATTTATGCATTTATTAATTATTGATTTTTTGCAAAATAAACTGTGATATATGGCACAAGTAGATAGAATTTTTACTGTTTAGTTCTATTCCCTAATATGTACTATTTTCTTATACATTGAACCTAGATTTAAGGGACCAGCCTTTGGGTATTGTATTCATAGGCCTTGACATATTTATACCACGTTGTTGTGAGACACATATTGGACTCGAACATGCGTGATTGGCTGGCCACCAGTACATATAAGCCGTGCGTTAGGAAATAATTGCTAATAGAGTTGCATGCTAGAAGACTTAGCAGTTATGAGTTGTCATTGGGCGGGGAGAACATGATTGGAAGTTGATTACCATCCTATCTGTCGTAGACTCGCTCGCTACTGAGGAACGATAGGTAGACTATATGCTATAGACTTGCTCGATACTTAGGAATAGTATATAGTGTTGTAACTCGCTACTGAGGTACTGTACTGCATTGATATTTCCTGACTTGACCCGGTAGTCATGCGACCATGAACTGTTCTTAAAACTGTATTCACTTAGATTGGTTAGGCACCCTTATCTGTTAGGTATGAGTACTCTTGGTTTGGGTACTTGTATCTGACCGTGGCTTGGAATAATAACTTGTCGCGGATTAGTTCGCCATATCTTGTCCGTGTTTGGTTGTATGTGTGGCTTACTACTTCGATAAGAAGGTATTGAACCTTGTTGGGGTCCGAATACTATATTGGATTTGTGACTTGGAAATATACTTTATCGTGGGTTAGTGTACCATCTTCTGTCCTTATTTGGTTGGGGGAACGGTACGCTAATCCAATAGGTGAGGTATTGGAACATGTTATGATTCGATCTTACTTATTATTATTGAGTAGTTATATTCAGTTTATATGGCATGATATTGTGTATATTGTTACGTCCCTCTGAGGACCTGGTTATCTTCTCAGGTGTGTGCTATTATCATTCGCAGGTATTCTAGCCGAGGTCGCGATCTTATCTATTCATTCGGAGATGACGTGTCTTGGGTCTTTCTTTGCTACTTCCGCCAAATTATTTCAGTTTCCATGTATATTTTTCCCTTACTTGTTGGTAGTAGATTTGTCTCCGCCCGACATATTTTACAAAGGCTTATTAGAGTTGATTATATGATATCTTTTATTCTTACATTTGTGGATGAGATTAGATTACTCTTGGTTTACTGCATTTTACAGCTTATGTATTCATATGAGGTTTCCATATATTGGAGTATACTTTGTATGTATACAGCTGGCATGTCTATGCACCTAGTCCTACGTATTTTGGGACTGAGACGTTACATGTTTTTGTGGTGGCCCATGCAGGTCGAGTTTGTCACTTCGGTTACGTAATTGTACCGAGGTGAGTCTGCAATATAGGATTAGAGTCCAGGAATCTCATCCACATACTTGATCACCTTCCTTGGTTTCCAAATTCCAAACTCTCGTTGTCTCCCTTAATCATGGGTAGGAGGATGACTACACTACTATATACTCATTGGTCAAACGTATGGCTAGACTGATTACATTGACACTTGGAATACATTGAGACCTTAACTAAGTTATAAAGGCATTTACTAAAAGTGTGATTTAAGGATTAGTAGTTTGTATGTTGAGATATTACCAAGGAAAGTTTAATCTTGAGATTTCTAGGTAGTAATCACCAGAGGATTGATGGAATTTCATGTGATACTGCAGGAAAAATAGCTAGAATCTATATACCATTAATTTAAGAAATGGATTGGATTTTGAGTTTTGATATCTATGACTTAATGAGTTACAGTTATAGTTATACATCTTTGAGCATATATGGATCTTAAAAAGTGGTAGTATGAACTATTTAAATTGAGTCGTACAACACTACTAAAATAACCCATTTTAGCGACCTCAGGAGACGTCGCTAAATAAGGAAAATACGTCGCTAAAACCAATTTGCGACGTGTTTAACGGGAAAATCGGACGTCGCTTATAGGCAAGTCGCAGATGTCACTTTCGTCGCCGAACGTTGCTATTCGCGACGCGAAATTCATTGTCGCTAGACGTCGCAAAATTAGCGACATATAGCGACGTATAACTACGTCGCCAACATTACGACGTAAAACGACCACTTGCGACGCTGTAAACTTTATATATGATGACATGGCATGGCAGCCACGTGGGCAACTTAGCGACGCCTACTGTCACGCCCTAGAACCAGAATACAAGAGAGCGGGGGCGAACATAGCCAGCTACGTATGTTGAAATAGAATACATCTCAACTATACGGTCACGGCTGTCTAGATATGAGGGTTTACTACAAGCCAACGGTCTTTTATGGTCAAGCCTATTGTCTCAATCACAAGCAAGTAATATAATCACAAGATGTTTGACCACCAAATATACAATAAAGGCGTCCCAAATATTACATATCAGCTGATCATGAAGCTAGTCGTACAAAATGCTAGGACTAGCAAGAGTTAAGTCATACATGATCAACCCTAGGATTTGTCAATCATGTTTACAGCCCGTAGGTAGACGGTAAGTAAAGTGCATCGAGCTAACAGGTGCTCGTCGGCTAAACGCCTCAAAAGAATAACTTTACAATAGAGTGAGCGAAACAAAATAGAAAACCCACTCGTAGCCCGGGTTCCTTCTAGTCGCCACCATCGGGCTGGAGGTTCGAAAGATCCTCGGGAGCTGCTCCAAAATCTGGCCACACAAAACCAGCTGGGTCAAACCCCAGAAAGAGCAAGTGCCACAAGAGAGGCCACGAAATAAGAACAAAAGCCAACATATCAGAACATAAGAAATGAAAGAAAAATACAAGTAATCAAGAGCACATCAGGACAATAAACGACTAGGGACGTGGAACCATTCAGGGAGCCAGGTTACAACCCGTAAACCAAACAAGGACCGAGGTTGTAACCCTTCGCCTGAATATCTTCTTGTTCATACCCAATTATTGTTAAAGCAAGTAAAATAATCACGTTCAGGAGCACCAGGGTACAGGGACTAGACAAGACTTAGACAGGGCTAGACATCATCCATTCACAAGTGGCCAAGCAATTACTACGGCTTACTACTTTAACTAACTAGGGTTATCACAAGCCTAATTACTAACAAGATGCAAGTGAGAATTTCCCAATCCCAAGCCCTGCAGACCATCCAGTTATCCTTTCGCGGGTTGAGAGTATAGTTGGGTACGTCGCCCTGGAGACGATATACCCTTAGGTGACTTAGAGGGTGCAACACATGACAGTGTGCTGGAAATGTGCTCTACTCGTCGGCAAGCTACAAGTCCAATTAAGAGCGTCCAGATAACAAGATTGCCTGTGACTGGAAATTCTCCATGAACTATAGTTAGATCTAGTCATTAGCCTAATCCATGTTCAGTTTGAATCCCTGACCGTAGAAACCAGGGAGTCACGTCCTGGACATGATGCAAGACAAGACAAGTGGATTGCACAAGCAAGCAAGCAGGAACACCCACGGTGTCAAGTTTATTATACGAGTCAAGTTAGCCGTCGCAACAGCATCACGATAAATTATGTCAGGGTACTTGTCTGTCATCCCCAGTTTTCAAAAATAGGGGTATTTTTGTCATTTTATATTTTTGAATATTTTTCAATTTTATTTTATTATTTATGATATTATTTTAGGGTTGAAATTTATTTTATTATTTATGATATTGTTTTGGGGTTATTTGAGTCGGGTTCGAATTTTAACTCATTCCGACTTGTATCGGAGACCCGGGGTAGTTTTGACTCTAGCGGGCCCACACACTAGTTAGGCATGGCCGACATAATATTAATTTTAGTCCACATGATATTAATTTTAGTTAGTGACTAGACTAATTATTTTGGTTAGTATTAATATGGATTAGTGTTTTAGGATTGACCAAACTACCCCCGACTTAACCCCTTACAAATGTATTAGTAAATAGACTAGAAAAGGGGCTTTTGGACTTTTCCTAATAGGAAAAAACCACCTTTATGGCCAGCCACAATAAGGATAGGGTTGAGCCTCCCATTTGTCATTATCCATCTATTTTTCTCTCTCTTGTTCTTCCCCAAATTCCTAAAGAGCAATCCCTATCATTTCTCCACCAAATCAACTCCTTCTTCCATCAAATCTTCTTCTTTTCTCCTCTACTCTATGAAAGGAGGAAGTACCCAAGTTTGGAAGGATTCGAAGCTCGTTCGTGTCCTTTTGGAATATCTATGTGTCGGTGTCGTGTTGGAAGGTTTTTCTTCGATTCGATCTACCGGGAGGTATAAATCCCTTCTTCTTTTCATTTTCTCATGCATATAGGTCTATTTTGAACCCATAGGAATGACCCCCACAGTTGTATCTCCATTTGTGTCCATTTTGTGTCCATTTGGAGGTCATAGGAGTGTCCTTTGTGTTGTGGATGTGTTTATGTTACATATATAGATTTATATATATATATTGTAATGAGAGTGTATCTATATTTACATATGTAATAAATGGTTCATGATGATTATATAATCAAGTTTGTGAGTGTGGTTCTCATATTATTATTGCTATTATTGTTGTGGATAATTAGGATATATATTGTGTATTCTTTTGGCTCAAACTATTTAAATCCGTCATGATTTTTATCCACGTTTTTAATTTCAGACCTAACTTTGAAATGCCATAACTTCTAGCTCAAAGCTCGGTTTAATCTCCTATTTTTTTAAAAGAAGCGTATTGAAGTTAGCTTTCCAAAAACATATATTAATATGCCTAATTCTTTCTGTAAATTTCTGGAGAATTATTTGAGTGTCAGCTGTACGAAAGACAAACGCGTTCTCGGTGTTTTCGCGATTCCCGGAGTTTCCTGAAACGAAAATGCGATCCGTTTGAAGTTTCGGAAAGCTAACACATAGATCTATAACATACTTTAATCCTAGATTTCAATTCATGCTGAGTTGGTACAGTATTGATTATTAGTAGGAGTTATTATTCGGCATATGCATTTTGTGCACCCTTGTGTGTAATTTAATGTTCTATTTGATTTTAACCCATGTTAATGTATATACATTATGTAACTAAATAAAGAATGAAAGCATGAGTAAATGGTTAAATAAATGATGTATAGGGTGTAAGTATCCTATCTAATGTAGGCATGTATAAGTAAGGCTTGTAATGAATATGTAGGTTTCATAGTATGTAATGTATGGTGCATATAGTAGTGCAAGAGAATAAATGAATGATGAATGAATGCAAGCATGAATGTAATATAATAATAGATGTAATGTATGCAATATACAAGTTAATGAGATGTAATGTTCTATGTTAACACAAATCCTATATTACCTCATGTACCCCTTACACTATGTTGACACTATCACACTTGACACATTGTTCACTTACACTTTGACACTCTTTGATATGTATACACTATGTATGCCCATTTAACCCTCACTTGTCCTTTTGCCATGTTCACATACACACACATAGCCTCTTAAATAAGTATTTATGAACATAGTTAACTTAGCTATGTATGTATATTATATATATGGTAGCATATTGTATTATAATATATATAAGTTTATATAGCCATTGAAATGCCATGATTATAGAACTAATGTTGAATACCAATATATGCATGTGTATATATATGTAGACATGTATAGCTTAAAGTAATAAATTACCTAGTGTATATCTAATGTGAATTCTTGCCTATTTGAGTATTAAATAATTGCATGCTATATAGAGTTGGGTGTATGTTGGCTTGTGTAGCCTTGTATGATGTGTGCTTGCTAGGATAGTCTTGGTTAGGCCTAGTAAGACTTGCTGGATTAGGACATGACCTAGTTTTACCTAGTTTGACTAGTGCAGTTGACCAGAGTTGACCAAGGGTTGACTTTGGCCTAGTTGACCTAGATTCATGTAGAATGCATAGTGCTTTATATTACCCTTCTGGACATGTTGTGACTTGTGTTGTTCTAATTAGGAGTCAGACACCTCTCCTCGGACAGTATCTTATTTTAGGTCTGTGATCACTCTGAGCATCTGTTCACCTATCAGCTCAGGACCACAGGCGAGTACATTCACTGATAGTTTTTATTGTCTTGATATCTACTATATCCGATTCAGTCGTAGTGTTTTACTTGATTCCCGACACGACAGTTCACGGACTAGTATACATCGGATCCTGTCATGAGATGTTATTCATGGACTTTCTTGGTATATGAGTATGAGATATTTCCGTGTTCCGTGCTTGTATAGACACCGATTCCTAAGAGGACTAGCTATCCTCTTACGGAACCCCGTGTCATGACGTGCCATGTCCGGATCCGTGATACTATTCGGAGGATAGAGGGGAATTATTATGGGTTATGTGATCAAAGCCTCCGTGTGATATTTCCGTGTTTTGCTAGTGCCACCCTCACCTCACGTAGGGTGTAACAGATACCCCGTACCGGTTATCCAGGTTGGCCGGCATGACCCTCTTCGGAGGCCCTCTTCAGAGGTTCCGTGTGATTGTCGGGCCAAGTGGATAACCTTTCCGTGATTCCCTAGCCGATCACATTTTGCCCTAATAATTCAAATCACTTTTTATTTATTTGTTGTCATATCTTACATTCCAGTTCACCTTTACTTACTGTACTTTCACCATGCTATGATTCATTTCTCATATGCTCTACCTGCCTTTTATACTGTACCATGATGATGGGACAAGGTTCTGTTCGGAAGAAGGGTTACAACTCCGGTCCTTGTTTGGTTTAAGGGTTGTAACTTGGCTTTCGAATGGTTCCCAAGTCGCCTATATTCTTTGTCTTGTATTTCATTATTACTGTCTCTTATAGTATTTGTCAATTCATATGGAACTGCTGTTGGTGTTTTGTACTTGCTCATTTTCCTGACAGGATACGTTGACAAATTTTACAGATAGCTTGGAAATTTCCTGCTAGCCTAGAGGAGACCCATTAGAGGTTGTTTAGTTAGCTGTTCTCAGTTGTTTGGAGTTGTATTTATTTTATGGATTACTGTATTTGAGTTTTGAGATGTATTTCTGGGTTTTGTACCTTAGACACTTAGACTTCTATCTGTTGTATCTCTTTTCGATTTCATGTTTTATCTATTTTCCTTTATGCTCTACCTTAGATGTGATTGAGTTTACATTCTGCTATGTTACCCCCATTCGGGGAGTATAAACTGTTTAGTCTTATACTGTTAGATGCATTGAGACCTAGGACAGCGTTCTACCGTCGACACTGCGGCGTAGGCTGGGCGTTGTTACGTTCTCGTGCCCTAATTCTAGGGTGCGGGTCGTGACACATTTTTAGTGGTGGCCCATGCAGGTCGAGACTAAAAGTGTAGTGGTATTCGAACTAGAGTACCACTACAGCCTGCAGTAGGATTGGGATATATTTTGAAGGTACTCAATCACAATTAGGACCCTTGAGAGATTCCCGGGACGACCCTTGAGAATCTTATTTAACTTCGATTTGAAAACTCTTTTTCCTTGATTGATTTATCTTTACTTTCTGCTATTGAATTTGATTTTGATGAATTATTATTGAATTTGAGTTTGTATTTATTGATTTTGAAGGATGATTATTGAATTTTAAATTTTGATGATAGCTGTTGCATCCGAGTTTGTATTTTTATGGATTTTTGTTCATTTTTGGATTTTGATGTTTGTTGATAAATTTGACTTGATTTTTGAGTATTTATTGTTGATTTAAATTAATTTTGTCAAGATAAAATTATATGGGCTAGGTCATCTAAGTTATGGAGTCTAGTCTTCTACAATCATATTAGCCAGCATGGTGAGGACATATAGTTTGACTTGGATATATCTCTCAGGTGTGAGAATTTAAGGTTTTCGCAGCCAAGCTAGCGGCATCGCGAAAATGTTAAATACATGATCTTAGAGGTATGTGCCTAAGTCGAGGACTATGTGATTATCGTAGCCTTGCTTACTAGTATGACGAGGATTTAGTGTACCATGATTTTGGACAGACGCATATGATTATCAGATTATACCTTAAATATTTTCGAAACATGTTTTCTCTACTTTTGTTTCTGTCCTTCAAAAAAAAATTTAATTATTAATTGTTTTGTTTTGTTTGCTTTCCATTATTTAACTTAAGAGTAGGTTTGCCTGTTTTTATAAACCTTTGCGTAACTTCTTGCTATGAGTTTCTTCTTAATGCAATGAATCAATAATTTTGCTAGACTTTATCTTGGATTTGATAATTTAGCTCTGGATTTCAAAATGGTTCTTCTTTAAATAGATAAGCAAAACAGATTTTATCGTTATTTCTTCCTTGCTATTATTCTTGTATTAAATAATAATAATAAAACTGTCTTGATTACGTCAATCACCTGCTTGCAATCTTGGTAGGAATCTAAATGTTAGTCTTAACGTAGAAATAATTTTTTTTATATTAGGACATGAGAATATATATATGAATATATATATAGCAGACACTTTGCCTAACACGTATGCATACTACACTTGATTTTTCCACCTATCTAAATACATATTAATATGTTGTTGATGTTTAAATTGTCAAAATCCCACATTTTTGGTTCTCTGCTTTTTCATGTTTAAATTCGTAATTTAAATATAAATTTTATATTATTAGTTATGTTTAAATCACTGCACATGTATGTTATACGTGGGGTTTCAATTCAAAATTTTGGTTGAGTTTTGTGTTTAAATTTGTAAAATCTGAGACTGTGTGCATGTTAACCCTTGATGCGGGATTCCAAATGTTAGTTCAAATTGCTGTTTTATTTCTTAAATGTAATATTTGAGCTATATACCTTGTGGGAAGTAGGGATATAAATTTAGGTTTCATATTCTTACATGTTAGTTGTGATAAACATTGAGTTGGTTTTTAATGTTCAAATTTCTCCAAAATCCTGAAAACTAGTTACATGTTAACATTTTTATATTGATTTCCATGTTTAGTTAAATTTCAGATTTAACATGTAATATTGAACTGTGTGCATAGATAAATGTATGGATAGTATGTTAGGGTTTCATTTCTATCATGTTAGGATGTATTAGGACCATTGAGATGGGTTGCGATATTTCAAAACCCTAAAATCTGAGACTGCATTATGTTAATATTTCATTATTTTAAATGTTAGCTTATTTTCAGACTTTGCATGTAAATGCTGAACTAAAACTGTGTTTAACCTTTCAATACTGGGCTATAACCCTGTACAAGGACACACACACACCCTCTTTATTATATATATATATATATATATATATATATATATATATATATATATATATATATATATATATGTATAAGTTTAGCCATGTATGTTATGAGTAAATAAGTTGCGTATTGTAGATTGTTTAACCAATATGCCATGATTAGTGTAACTTGATAGCCGTTGTTTTGAAACCCAATTTCTCATATACAATTTCATGTATATTTCGTCTACACACATGCCTACTATCTTACCATATTAACCTGTTCACATACACCCATACACACACAAACTATATAACATTACATAATGCCAGCTTTTTCCTCTCTAACGCTTTCTATATATATATTGTGATTGGATTTCAATGCAAGTGACTTTCAATTCTTTAACTTTGAAATTGATTTTTCTATACCCGTTTAGATTATTGGAAGTTACCTTTCTTATTTTTATATATTTTTTTTTATGAGTACCAGCTTTCACATAGGATGATAGACTGTCTTACAGTTTTGATGATTTGCTATTTCTTTATCTTTTTCAGTTTAGCACTCTAGATTTCTTGTGTGTTTGATACCCTATGACCGTCTTGGTTTAGCATGACTATTATACCTAGATGAGACTTTCACTACCACCGTATGCAATGACCCTGTATGTCGTCCTTTTGATCACATGATTTATTTTAATCTGGGACTTTGATTGTGGGGGTTTGACCTAGAGGGAGTATGGACATTTTAATTTCGAGGATGAAATTTTTCTAAGGTGGGTAGACTTGTAACAATCTAAAATGAGAGTAATTTTGAAATTTTAATCATTTATTGATTTGACATTTAAATCATGATATAATTTTTGGTAATTTTTAAATCATTTTAAAACTATTTAAATTCTTGACTTGTAATTTTGATGTTTTGCTAGTGAAATCCTAGAGACTGTTTGACCTAGAGCCTAACCATGTGATTAGGATGTTTTAATGTCATTTCTGGCCTAAGGATATTTTACATTTGACCTCCTTGAATTATTTTGATATTTATTGCGTTGGTGATTGTTAATTTTGACCTTTGATAGGTGTGATGGTTTTGTGTCCGTATCGGACACGTATCAGTTTTTATTTACAAATGTTTGATGTGCCTCAAGGAGATTTTTATTGCTGATTTTTTTGAAAAGTATTTGAATGAGATTGTTTTCTGCATGTGTTTCCTGTGATTGCTTTGTTTTAATTTCGAGGACGAATTTTTTTTTAAGGTGGATAGATTTGTCACCCCCAGTTTTCAAAAATAGGGGTATTTTTGTCATTTTATATTTTTGAATATTTTTAAATTTTATTTTATTATTTATGATATTATTTTGGGGTTGAAATTTATTTTATTATTTATGATATTGTTTTGGGGTTATTTGAGTCGGGTTCGAATTTTAACTCATTCCGACTTGTTTCGGGGACCCGGGGTAGTTTTGACTCTAGCGGGCCCACACACTAGTTAGGCATGGCCCACATAATATTAATTTTAGTCCACATGATATTAATTTTAGTTAGTGACTAGACTAATTATTTTGGTTAGTATTAATATGGATTAGTGTTTTAGGATTGACCAAACTACCCCCGACTTAACCCCTTACCAATGTATTAGTAAATAGACTAGAAAAGAGGCTTTTGGACTTTTTCTAATAGGACAAATCCACCTTTATGGCCAGCCACAATAAGGATAGGGTTGAGCCTCCCATTTGTCATTATCCATCTATTTTTCTCTCTCTTGTTCTTCTCCAAATTCCTAAAGAGCAATCCCTATCATTTCTCCACCAAATCAACTCCTTCTTCCACCAAATCTTCTTCTTTTCTCCTCTACTCCATGAAGGGAGGAAGCTACCCAAGTTTGGAAGGATTCGGAGCTCGTTCGTGTCCTTTTGGAATCTCTACGTGTCGGTGTCGTGTCGGAAGGCTTTTCTTCGATTCGATCTACCGGGAGGTATAAATCCCTTCTCCTTTTCATTTCCTCATGCATATAGGTCTATTTTAAACCAATAGAAATGACCCCCACGGTTGTATCTCTATTTGTGTCCATTTTGTGTCCATTTGGAGGTCATAGGAGTGTCCTTTGTGTTGTGGATGTGTTCATGTTACATATATAGATTTATATATATATATTGTAATGAGAGTGTATCTATATTTATATATATAATAAATGGTTCATGATGATTATATAATCAAGTTTGTGAGTGTGGTTCCTCATATTATTATTGCTATTATTGTTGTGGATAATTAGGATATCTATTGTGTATTCTTTTGGCTCAAACTATTTAAATCCGTCATGATTTTTATCCACGTTTTTAATTTCAGACCTAACTTAGAAATGCCATAACTTCTAGCTCAAAGCTCAGTTTAATCTTCCGTTTTTTTTAAAAGAAGCGTATTGAAGTTAGCTTTCAAAAAACATGTATTAGTTGGCCTAATTCTTTTTGTAAATTTCTGGAGAATTATTTGAGTGTCAGCTGTATGAAAGACAAACGCATTCTCGGTGTTTTCGCGATTCCCGGAGTTTCCGGAAACGAAAATGCGATCCGTTTGAAATTTCGGAAAGCTAACACATAGATCTATAACATACTTTAATCCTAGATTTCAATTCATGCTGAGTTGGTACAGTATTGATTATTAGTAGGAGTTATTATTCGGCATATGCATTTTGTGCACCCTTGTGTGTAATTTAATGTTCTATTTGATTTTAACCCACGTTAATGTATATACATTATGTAACTAAATAGAGAATGAAAGCATGAGTAAATGGTTAAATAAATGATGTATGAGGTGTAAGTATCCTATCTAATGTAAGCATGTATAAGTATGGCTTGTAATGAATATGTAGGTTTCATAGTATGTAATGTATGGTGCATATAGTAGTGCAAGAGAATAAATGAATGATGAATGAATGCAAGCATGAATGTAATGTAATAATAGATGTAATGTATGCAATATACAAGTTAATGAGATGTAATGTTCTATGTTAACACAAATCCTATATTACCTCATGTACCCCTTACACTATGTTGACACTATCACACTTGACACATTGTTCACTTACACTTTGACACTCTTTGATATGTATACACTATGTATGCCCATTTATCCCTCACTTGTCCCTTTGCCATGTTCACATACACACACATAGCCTCTTAAATAAGTATTTATGAACATAGTTAACTTAGCTATGTATGTATATTATATATATGGTAGCATATTGTATTATAATATATAAGTTTATATAGCCATTGAAATGCCATGATTATAGAACTAATGTTGAATACCAATATATGCATGTGTATATATATATGTAGACATGTATAGCTTAAAGTAATAGATTACCTAGTGTATATCTAATGTGAATTCTTGCCTATTTGAGTATTGAATAATTGCATGCTATATAGAGTTGGGTGTATGTTGGCTTGTGTAGCCTTGTATTGATGTGTGCTTGCTAGGATAGTCTTGGTTAGGCCTAGTAAGACTTGCTGGGTTAGGACATGACCTAGTTTGACCTAGTTTGACTAGTGCAGTTGACCAGAGTTGACCAAGGGTTGACTTTGGCCTAGTTGACCTAGATTCATGTAGAATGCATAGTGCTTTATATTACCCTTCTGGACATGTTGTGACTTGTGTTGTTCTAATTAGGAGCCAGACACCTCTCCTCGGACAGTATCTTATTTTAGGTCTATGATCACTCTGAGCATCTGTTCACCTATCAGCTCAGGACCACAGGCGAGTACATTCACTGATAGTTTTCATTGTCTTGATATCTACTATATCCGATTCAGTCGTAGTATTTTACTTGATTCCCGACACGACAGTTCACGGACTAGTATACATCGGATCCTGTCATGAGATGTTATTCATGGACTTTCTTGGTATATGAGTATGAGATATTTCCGTGTTCCGTGCTTGTATAGACCCCGATTCCTAAGGGGACTAGCTACCCTCTTACGGAACCCCGTGTCATGACGTGCCATGTCCGGATCCGTGATACTATTCGGGGGATAGAGGGAATTATTATGGGTTATGTGATCAAAGCCTCCGTATGATATTTTTGTGTTTTGCTAGCGCCACCCTCACCTCATGTAGGGTGTAGCAGATAACACGTGCCGGTTATCTAGGTTGGCCGACATGACCCTCTTCGGAGGCCCTCTTCAGAGGTTCCGTGTGATTGTCTGGCCAAGTGGATAACCTTTCCGTGATTCCCTAGCCGATCACATTTTGCCCTAATAATTCAAATCACTTTTTATTTATTTGTTGTCATATCTTACATTTCAGTTCACCTTTACTTACTGTACTTTCACCATGCTATGATTCATTTCTCATATGCTCTACCTGCCTTTTATACTGTACCATGATGATGGGACTAGGTTCTGTTCGGAAGAATGGTTACAACTCTGGTCCTTGTTTGGTTTAAGGGTTGTAACTCGGCTTTCGAATGGTTCCCAAGTCGCCTATATTCTTTGTCTTGTATTTCATTATTACTGTCTCTTATAGTATTTGTCAATTCATATGGAACTGCTGTTGGTGTTTTGTACTTGCTCATTTTTTTGACAGGATACGTTGACAAATTTTACAGATAGCTTGGAAATTTCCTGCTAGCCTAGAGGAGACCCATTAGAGGTTGTTTAGTTAGTTGTTCTCAGTTGTCTAGAGTTGTATTTATTTTATGGATTATTGTATTTGAGTTTTGAGATGTATTTTTGGGTTTTGTACATTAGACACTTAGACTTCTATCTGTTGTATCTCTTTTCGATTTCATGTTTTATCTATCTTCCTTTATGCTCTACCTTAGATGTGATTGAGTTTACATTCTGCTATGTCACCCCCATTCGGGGAGTATAAACTGTTTAGTCTTATACTGTTAGATGCATTGAGACCTAGGACAGCGTTCTACCGCCGACACTGCGACGTAGGCTGGGCGTTGTTACGTTCTCGTGCCCTAATTCTAGGGTGCGGGTCGTGACATTGTCAGGAGTGCGCCACGACGGGCCACTATCATGTCAGGTTGGTCATGTCAGGGGTGCACCACTACGGGTCACTGTCGTGTTATGCTAGTTCCTTGTCATACCATGCCATGTACAATAGTCATTCCAAACATATTAAGTAAAATCAAGTTCATGACAAAAGGCGTAAGGATATAAAATGGGCATAAAATATCTAATAAAATATCAATATACAGGATATAAAATGGGCATAAAATATCTAATAAAACCAAAACTACAAGAGCCAATGGTTTGCGCAAGGGGTCAGGGGTTGGATTGCGCAGGGTGCCAGCTGCGTAGGGTGCCAAGTGCGCTTGGGCACAGGGCGCAGGGGCAGATGGCGCAGGAATGGTTGGCGCAGGCTGCGAAGTGCGCAGACTTAGACTGCGCAGGCAATAGATGGCGCAGGATGCAGACTGCACAGGCTTAGACTGTGCAGGCAATGGATGGCGCAGGATGCAGACTGCACAGGCTTAGACTGTGCAGGCAATGGATGGCGCAGGATGCAAGTTGTGCAGGGGTCAAGCGCGCAGGAGCCGATGGCGCAGGGTTGGTTGCGCAATCGGGCAGCGGCCAGGCTGCGCAGTCAGCGACCAACACTAAAGAGCGCGGCGCGGGGAGGCTGCGCGGTTCAGTGCTGCGCTAAAGAGCGCAGACTGTAGATCTTCTTCTCCAGGCCGAGAGGAATATCAAGAACACCCAAAATTCAATCTTTCATATCTTAGTCAAATCAAAGCCAAATCTAGATTTTCAAAGTTCTAACTTGAGTAAAATTGAATTCTCTTCCACATGGAAGCATCAAAACCCACAAAAATCCAACCAAAATAGATCAAAACCATGTAAATCCGAAAATAGTTAAAACCTAGATCTAGAACAATGGAGACTCCAATTCACAAAATGTCAAGCACTAATGTTGATCACCATGGCCTAATCTAGCTAATGAACAAATAAAATATGGTTCTCATGTGGTGGAAAGGTACACTTGCCTATGGGTGATGGTGTTGTGTAGAGGAAGAAGAAGAAGAATTAATGGAGGAAAGTAATGAAGAGAGAGAGAGTGTTAGGTGGGGATAATAAAGAGGGTGGATTATGGTGGAATGAGGGTTAAACATACGCTAAGGTGTTCCAATGCATGTTAAACCAAACCAAACCAAACCAAATCAAACCAATTCTCCTCCACAAAATAAACCAAGCCAGGTAAAACCCAATTACGAGAACCAAAATCTGCAAGTCAAGCCAATTACAAGTACATGCCAAAATCCGAGAAAATAATTACAGGTTTGAAATACATGCAAGCTTGACAAAATACGTAATCAGAATATGGGTGTTACAACTCTACCCACCTTAAAAGAATTTCGTCCTCAGAATTTAATTAAGGGGCTAGAGAGACAAGGACAAGCTATATTAATCACATGCAAGCTATAACCATGCAAGCAATCAAACAATCATACATGCAAGCAAGGAACGGAAAACATAAGGCATAAGGAAGACATTATACCTTACGAGTCAAACAGGTAGGGATATCGCGATCAGATATCCTCCTCACGCTCCCACGTTGACTCACCTAGAGAGTGATGACCCCAAGCAACACG
Source organism: Iris pallida (assembly GCA_029216955.1). Lineage (NCBI taxonomy): Eukaryota > Viridiplantae > Streptophyta > Magnoliopsida > Asparagales > Iridaceae > Iris > Iris pallida. The sequence goes on from JANAVB010027195.1 coordinate 11,310,999, forward strand.
GACTAAACTAATAGTCTTGTTCTTGAGTATCTTTTCTCTCCGGTCCAATATAGACATGGGTCTCTCCTCATACGAAAGGTTGGTACCAACAACCAATTCCGAATGGTCTAGGATATGGCTCGGGTTCGGGATGTACCATCGTAATTGGGACACATGGAATACATCATGTACCTCACTTAGCGACGGCGGAAGAGCAAGACGATAGGATACATCTTCTACTCTCTCCAGGATATCAAACGGCCCTATATACCTAGGACTAAGCTTTTTCCGTATGCCAAAACGAATGACGCCGCGGTTAGGCGAGATCCTAAGGAATACATGGTCGCCGATAGCAAACTCTAAGGGACGTCGATGGGCATCGGCCCAATGTCGCTGGCGATCTTGGGTAACTCGAAGACGATCTCTGATCCTTCTGACTACTTCAACTGTCTGGGTAATCATCTCTGGACCAAGCATCTGCCTCTCTCCGACATCATCCCATGCTAGCGGGGATCTGCACTTCCTACCATACAGAGCCTCGAACGGAGCCATCTGGATACTGGCCTGGAAACTATTGTTGTACGAGAATTCTACAAGATACAGGGTGTCTTCCCATGAACCACCGAAGTCGAGGGTGCAAGACCTCAACATGTCTTCAAGAGTCTGGATAGTGCGCTCTGACTGACCATCTGTCTGCGGATGATATGCTGAACTGAATTGGAGACGAGTTCCCAAACTCTCTTGCAAGCTATGCCAAAAGTACGATGTAAACCTTGAATCTCGGTCCGAGGTGATACTGACGGGCACTCCGTGAAGCCTGACAATCTGTCTGAGATACATCTCTGCTAGCTGAGCCGTAGACTGTCCAACCCTGAATGGGAGAAAATGAGCCACCTTTGTGAGCCGGTCAATATAACACAAATAGCATCTCGACCAGCGTGGGATCTAGGCAATCCAGTCACAAAATCTATGGTCACATGCTCCCACTTCCATTCTGGAATCGGCAAGGGCTGAAGAAGTCCAGCGAGCCTCTGATGTTCAGCTTTAAGCTGCTGGCAAAACAAACACCGAGAGACAAACCGGGCTATCTCCCTCTTCATGACATTCCACCAGAAGTGCTGACGAATATCATGGTACATCTTCATACCACCGGGATGAATAGAATACTGCGAGCTGTGAGCTTCTGCCATGACTTCCTGTCTGATATCTCCACTGGGTACACAAAGACGAGAGCCGTATCGAAGTGTACCTTCTTCATGAATGCACAACTCTAGCCTTCTTCCTGCCTCACACTCTGCTCTGAGCCGCTGAAGCTTGGAATCTGTAGACTGCGCCACTCGGATCCTCTCAACTATGCTGGACTGAACCTGTAGACTGGCCATCAATGCCACACTGGTTGGAAGAACCACTTCAATTCCCATCTTTTGAAAATCTGCCAATAAATCTGGTTACGCCGTTAGGAAATAAACTCCGGCTCTCCGGCTCAACGCATCTGCTACAACGTTAGCCTTTCCTGGATGATACTGCAAATCTACATCGTAATCCACCAGTAGCTCAAGCCATCTTCTCTGCCGCATATTAAGGTCCTTCTGGGTGAAAACATACTTCAGGCTCTTGTGATCAGTAAATATCTCCACTCTATCTTCGTACAAGTAGTGCCGCCAAAGCTTAAGTGCAAACACTACTGCTGCTAGCTCCAAGTCGTGGGTCGGGTAATTCTTTTCATGATCACGAAGTTGACACGATGCATAAGATACTACCTTCCCATGCTGCATCAAGAGACATCCCAATCCTCTGCCTGAAGCGTCGCAATAAACTGTGAATCCTCCGGTCCCATCTGGAAGTATGAGAATGGGAGCCGTTATCAAGCCTCACTTCAACTTCTCGAATGATTCCTGATACTCTGCTGTCCAAACAAACTGTACATCCTTACGAGTCAACTGGGTCATCAGTGCTGAAATCCTTACAAAATTTGAAACGAATCGTCGGTAGTAGCCGGCCAATCCAAGGAAGCTGCGAACTTCTGCCACTAAACTAGGCAATGGCTATGACTCGATAGCCATAATCTTCTGGGGATCCACTTCCACTCCTCCTCGAGTAATTATGTGACCCAAGTACGAAATACGATCGAGCCAGAACTCGTATTTACTGAACTTGGCGTACAACTGATGCTCTCTAAGCGTCTGAAAGACGATTCTGAGATGCTGCTCATGCTCTGCTTCGCTCTTGCTGTAGACTAAGATATCATCTAGGAACACGATCACGAACTGATCCATGTAAGGCATGAAAATGCGATTCATGAGGTCCATGAATACGGCCGGCGCATTGGTCGCTCCAAAGGGCATAACAAGGAACTCCCAATGCCCATACCTCGATCTAAACGCTGTCTTCGGGATGTCCTGCTTTCTGACTCTGATCTGGTGGTATCCTGACCACAAGTCTATCTTCGAGAATACTGAAGCCCCTTTGAGTTGATCAAACAAGTCATCTATCCTCGGGAGAGGGTATCTGTTCTTGATTGTCACTGAATTCAAGGTACGATAATCTACACATAGCCTGGATGTACCATCCTTCTTTTTCACAAGAAGCATCGGGGCTCCCCAAGGCGATCCACTTGCACGAATGAATCCTTTGGTCCTGAGTTCTTCAATCATCTTGTACAAAATCTCCAACTCTGAAGGCACCATTCTGTAGACTCGCTCTGATACTGGTGTTGTCCCGGGGATCAAGTCTATAGTGAACTCGATCACCCGCACTGGCGGCATCCCTAGAAGTTCCTCTGGGAAGACATCTGGAAACTCTTCAACTATCCGGGGCAACTGCACTGCTGCTACTGCCATCCGCAACACTGGGGAGGATGGCTCAACCGCGCCTCTGGAAAATAAAAACTCCGGCTCGCTTGGAATACTAAAGATAACCCTGCCAACATGGCAGTCTATCCTAGCATACTTGTTCCTCAACCAATTCATGCCTAAGACTACATCATAGTCTGCCATAGGGAATTCTATAAATCTAGCGGAAAACTCTCTACCGCTAACTACGATACGACACGAGGAAAACACTCGATCTACTCCCACAAGACCATTACTAGTAAGTATATTGAGCCTCACTGATAATGACTCGGGCTCCAATCCTATCCGTGTCGCGAATCGTACAGACATGAATGAATGTGATGCACCAGAATCGAATAATACCAATGCTGGAAAGGAGTTGACGAGAATAGTACCTGCCACTACCTCACCTGGTGCAACTTCTTCTTCCATAGCCATCATCATGGCCTGACCTCTAGCTGCGGGTCCCCTCTGCTGGAAACCTCTCTGCCTGCTCTGTACTGGAGCCTGGGCACACTGCTGCTGGAATGCCTGGGCCTGAGGCAACAATGGCCTTGGGTACTGCTGCTGCATAGGTGCTGGTTCCCTAACCGATGGACTGGTTAGGTTGGAAGAGGAAGAACTACCCCTATTCGGGCAGGCTCCTATCTTGTGATCTGTCGCTCCACAAGCCAGGCACAATCCTTGCGTCCTACGACAATCTGCCACTACATGGCCTGGCTTCCCGCAATAAGAACATTCCATCGCGGAAGTCTGCTTCTGCTTCTGCGGGTACGTCGGGGTCGAATGTTGAACCGACGTTATTGAGGCCGCCCGCCTCGAAGTTCCAATGGTCTATCCCCTAGCTGCCGGGGCTGGAGCTGATGATTGGTGCATCTGACTGTGGGACCGCTTCCTGCCTCCGGTCCTATCCACAATCCGTTGGGAGGTGTACTCATGCCTCCTAGCTGTCCTCAATACTGCATCGAACGTTTGGTGCTCGAACTGCTCAACCGCTAATAAGATCTCCAAATGCAGTCCCTGCTGTAACCGCTGGGCCCTATCAAATTCGGTCGCCACCAAGGTGGGGGCAAACCTACTGAGCCTAGAAAACTCAGATGTATAACGGTCGACTATTCTGCCTCCTTGCTTCAAGTTGGTAAATCTGGTCTGCAGGTCGTACCGAGCCACAGCATCGAAATACTTCGTCTGGAATCTTTCTCTAAACACTGCCCAAGCAATGGGTGCCACTAATCCCATGGCTTGCGCTGCCCACCAACTGCGAGCTAAGTCCAGCAACTACAGCCGTACCACGGCCACCTTCTCATTCTCAGGTGTCCTAGCTGCTTCCAGAACCACCTCGGTATCCTGAAGCCAAGCGTCCGCGGCAATCGCATCCTCGCTGCCGTCGAAGAAAGGAGGGTTCAAGCGCTTGAAGCTGTTGGCCGAGCTGTTCCCTGGATGACCGCATCTGGTCAAAGCATCTGCCATAGTCTGGTACAAGGCATCTCCTCTACGATCCTGGGAAGCTATCAAGGTCCTGATGAGACCTACCAAGGTGCCATAATCCGGCTCGGCAGGCTGAACGGGCTGAACGGGCTGAACTGGGGGCTCTCCTTCAGTAGTCACAACTCTGGAGGCTACTCCGGAATGCTGGGCTTGATCTCCTGGTTGCTGGTCCACGGGAGGTGCTCCACCTTGCTGATCGGCGGGGTCAGGTACAATGCCGCTGAAGAAGACGACACAAGGAAACAATAAGGAAGGACCAGAACAGATCAACGATATAAGCATGTGATCAAGTCAAGATTCCAGAGATTCAGAGGATATGAACGGAGATCAAGAACGAGTACTGATTGAGACATCTAACGGTAAACCCTCATATTTCTTGATTGACAAGACCTGCATCACTACACCAAAATAGCTAATTAGGAACACTAGACATATTTTAATCTGGAATGCCTATTTGGTGTGCCTAGGTTTTGGAACGGAACACAAGCGTGCCAAAATAAAAAAGAGTTCCAAATATTTTTTTAATTTTAATAAAAAATATTTATTCTGTAACACATAAAAACCGTTCCAAACCTGTTCCAAATATTAAAATTTTAGTTCACGTGATCCCACGTGACCCTAACAAAACGTCTGTTCCTTTTTTTCTCATTGGCACACATAGCCATAGCCATCCCCTCTTTTCTTTGTAAACCTTCTCGACCCTCTTTGGCGGGAATAAAAATCCATGCGCGGAAAAACCCTCAATCTATGGCCATCCTCTTCTCTCCATCCCTGGCGTCAAGATCACGGTAAGTCTCGCTGTCCTCCTCTCCATCCTTGGCCATCAGGATCACAGTCAGCGGGATCATAGCCATCAGGATCACAATATCGGGTCAGAATCGTTGTCGCCTGAATCATTGGCGGGTTAGAAGAGTCGGGTCTCTCCGTTTTCATCTCGCCATCCTTGCACTCTAAGGTATTTGTATGCCCTTATTATTTTGAAACCCTAAAAATAATTAAAGGGTTAAAATCTCGAATCAGATCTAGACTCCTTGATTCTATATATACTTCTTCCTTTTTTGGTGGAAAATTCTCATAGATGAAATTCGCATAGATGGAAAAAATTCTTGAATCAGATCGGCCATCGGGATCCTCCTGTGTTTTATAAAGAGGATATATAATTCTTCTTTTTGTAGTATTCTGATCTCTTGTTTGCTTTGGTTCAGGTAAAAATTAGATTTTGGAATGAGGTTCTGGTAGGAAACAAGGTTTTGGATCTGGGAAGCAAGGGTTTTTTGATCTTTTGGTTGCTTTAATTCGTTATATATATATATATATATATATATATATATATATATATATATATATATATATATATATATATATATATATTTTAATTCTGGTGATTGTTTGTATTTCTAGTACCCAAAATGCTAGCTTTTGTTGGAGGTATTTGTGCTAATCCCATTATATTTTGATGTTCTATTGTTTTTTACTCACTATGATGCCAATGGGAGTTAGATATTTTTTGACTTTTAGTAGTTTTCTAATGTTTCCTATAAAAAAATTATGTTGGAATAATGGGAAAAAGGTTATTGAAGTCTAAATTTGTTATAGAAAAAATGGATTCTGGTGAGTATTTGTGTTTTTGGAGTTGGAAATGCATTAGACCATGATGTTATATTGGATTTGGTGTGCTTGCTACTTACTATGATGCCAAACATGAGTTTCTTTTTCTTCTAATTTTTTCCTGGTAATTTTCTTTTACCAAGAAGTTTAAAAACAAACTTTTACAATCCTCTATGTTTATTTAAAGGTTATGGTATGGTGCAGGTATTCTCTCCGTGGGCGAAAAGTGACAAAAGATTGAAGGATTAAATTTCCATCTCAATTGGGGTCAAGGTTTCCATATCTAAGGGGCACAGGTGAGTACCTATTTATATTGAATATGCTTCCAATTAGGAGTTAATTCATAGTTTTAACAACAATAATGGATCGGATCCTTGAATGTTCTCATATCATGATATATGAGAGAAGCTTGGCTACTAGTATGAGTAGTCGATAACTGATAACCAAGATATTGATTGTACTACTAACTTCTTCTTGAATTTTCTTTGATTGTACTACCTACTACGGGAAATGTCAAATGTCACCAAGTACAATATGTCATAATCTAAATGACATTTCATTTATTCGCAAGTTGCATTAAAACTGCTTCATTCCCTTTTTTTCCTCCTCTCCTAAGTAGCCTTCACCAATGTTTTTGGTGTGGGTGTATGTAATATTCATCCTTTTTTTTTCCTATAGTGAATCCAAATCGTCGTGAAGGATCGTTTATCATGCCTGATAATCCTTCTTTTTTATTTTATGAAATTGAATGACTCGTGGGCCAAGAGCTTGGGAATAGAGGAGCTAGAATTACATTTAGGAAATGCTTTCTTAAACAGTTGGCATTGGAGAAGTAAACATGCTTCTAGGGAACTTTTGAGATTGCCCTTAATAAGAAAACTTGTCAAACTTGACCTTTTACTTGATACTTTTGGCATGGGTGATAAAATAAGGCAAGAATTATTCTCTTGGAATTGAGTTTCCCCCGCATTCATCTCTTTTCTTCCCTTCAATTTAGCTTCTTCATAGGTTTTTAAGTCATGAATAAAATATTTGGGTATGAGGGGAAAGATATGGAGGGTTTCATAGGATGGTATAATTACTGTGAACCTTTTGGCTGACAATGGAACTTAAAAAATTTACGTGTTGCTCCCATTCATCTTATATATGCTAATGTTTCCCTTGCATTAGATTTTGCAATTGAAACTTTTGGTTTATCTACAGTTGCATGAATCACATTTGGCATTTCACCGAAATAGGTTTGGGCTGGAATCTTTTGAACTACATGTCTACAACCATGTAGGCTAGTAATTCCAGAAGTGTCATAGCTATGTTATATTTGATCATTTTTGATATGTACATAACATCATACATAGATATGTTTGTGACATCTTTTGAAATGTGGTAAGCCGGTGAATGAAGCATGCAAACGCTGTTGCAGATGGTGACTTACTGAGTCCTGAATCTTAAAAATGATGGCAACCCTTGAATATGTTGATAAAATCATATGCCTTAAATGTCGAATATTTAAACAAGATGGTTAGTGTTATTGGTTTTGCCGGGCATAATTGATTTGATTTAGTAAAAGACTTGGCATGAAATTTACTTCTATGCAGGTAGCTCATGTGACACTAATTAGGGCTTTCCACTTTATATTATCAGGCATTCCATCGTGAGCAAATTGCTTTCGAACCCAATATGTCGGCTGTTAGGTATTCTGTATGGATTTGGTAGACCACGAAGAATGTAAATGTACATATTTAATTTAGTCTGCTGAATATTGAAGTGAAGCATGGATATATTTTTATTATATATGAGGTGTTTTATAGCAGTGTGGAGGCTTATCTTACGAATGTTTGTGGCACTTCCATGGTAACTTTTGTGATCCTATCGTTATTGAAGCTTCTAGAACAATTTTCCTATGTGTATCTGGATCGACAGTAGGGACGGTTTCAGCTAGATTGGGAGACCAGTTGGACATGGGAAACTTATTCTTCCCAAGCACAACACAGAACCCAACTCTCAACAATTTTCTTCCAGAAACAACAAATTGCCAGCTTAATTAATTTTGAAAGCAAAGGATGGAGAAGCCTAGGATATATGTGGATATAGTAACAGGAAGACAATCAACATATAAGAAAAATTGGTGGTGGATATGAAAACAAATCTCAAAATGTCACTCCTATACGTATGCCCCCAACAATGTACAGAAATTTGTGAACACAACAATATTATTCTTCGTTTACATGCTTTAACAACCAAATTGGTTTACATGCTTTTTTTGTTTAATTTCTTTTTTGCCAAATTGACTACAAAAGTGTCACTCAATGTCGGTATCGGCTGGTATCGGTATCGGTCGGTATCGGATCGGGACATGTCAAACCGTATCAATATCAGTCATATCGTTATCGGCCGGTACTTCAAACTATGCACTTAGTAAAGAGAATGATGTATCAGGCAATCAGTAATATTACATCAAATTAGAAAAATCATGTGATCAGAGCATATCTGTCAGAATAGCTATCATAGAAGATGCATACAATTATGATTTAATGCTAGAATGACTGTCACCTTCTGCAATTTCTCGTATGTGTGTACTGTGTAGCCAAGTTTATATATGAACACTGCTATAGTAGGTTTCTACATCAATAATATGTTGGGTACAGATTGGGGCGATGTTGGACCAGTACTTACTCATATTTTAGTCTTAGTTTTATATTTGGGTCCAGATACACATAGGAATCTGAAATCATTTTTTAGTATTAGTTTTGTATTATTTTATTTGTTAACACATATTATAATAACAGGAAATAATTTTCTTTGTTAACACATCTTTTTGTGTTTTCGATTAAATCTTGATGTTCAGTTTTTCAGTTCAATATCTAGATTTTATACTTCCATTTTTCTATCACTGTTATATTTTCGTTCAATATCACTGTTATACTTCATTTTTTCTATCACTGTTATTTTGCTATTGAATCATGGTTGTACGTACACGATATGGATACAAACACCATTTTTTATTGCCAGTGAAACTCTCCACTGGAAATTAAATGGTTGTTTCATGATATATACCTAATCCTCCAGGTTTTCATGTGTTTCTATCAAAAACATAAATCCTGTCAGTCAAGTATTTGGTTGGCCATCTATTAAATGCTTAGTAGCCAAGCAGTTAATGTCATAAAATGAGTTCAGATTATGAAACCTCCCATCAATTAAATTAACAATTGTTGGCATCAACTTTCTTTCTAAGTATTCATATACAATCAGATTTGGTTGTTTGAACTTGGTAGCCAAGAAGATGATTTCATTTAGAAACTGTAGGTGTGAAAGGAGGACAAGATAGATGTTACAGGTGCACAACACCTCCAATGCATAAGTCTATACTTCTGTAGGGAAAGATTATGTATTCGGTATCTGTTGAGATTTTAGATTAAGAAAAATATATTGTCTAGTGAAATTCTGTTCTTTCTTAGCTTACAGGATTTGTTGTAGAAGGAAAAATATATTGGTGAATGTGTTTTTCTATTCACATTTGTTCCATGTTATGTCTAATTAAATTCTATTAGCTTGTACACCTCCTTCATGTTGCCTTATGTTATTTATGTGTCATTTTAGAAGAACTTCAAAGAGTCTAGGCTTGACCACAAGTATTTCCATGGACTTGACTGAGTACAAGGCACAGGGACATATGTTCTTTCTCTTATATTGTGATTGCGAAGTTGTTGAAGTTATTCTGAAATCCTTGTAAACCTTATTTTGTAGCGGTTTGTTCTCCACGTAGTTTTTTTCTTGTAAACCTGGTTTTTCAAAATTGACAAAAGTCGTGCTACAATTTCTGTCGTGTTTCATAATATGTTGTTTGAAATATCCAGGAGCTCCTTAGATCTTAGTACAAAATTGGAAACTAAAAGTCAGATTCTTCAAAGTTCTGCAGTAGTCAGTGTGAACTTCTTACTTTCTTGCTTTTTTATGCTTCATCTTCTCCCTTAGCATCATACTATAAGCTTCTGTAGAGGTTTAATGTCTGCTATTTGGCTGTTTTTATTATTGATAGTTTATTTCTTCCCATGTGTACTTGAGAAGTTTGGATCTCTTAATTGTACTACAGGTTTTTTTTGGATCCAATCGGCGAATCTCAAGTTTCACATTATATGATCTTAAGTTCAATCCAAATTCAGGATAAAGGCTTTCTAGTTGTTGTTGATGTATGGTTATCATTAATCATGGCCATATAATGACCAGAGCCAGCTCCATAATATAACCAATTTAATTTTTGCACCAGCACAACATTTCCATTACTTTAATTCCTAAGGTGGAGGCCCCTGTCATGTTTAGTAATCTAAGACCAATCAGCTTATGTAATTTCTTTAATATTTAATCTTCTCTAAGTTGATTGCTTCAAGATTGGCAAGTGTCTTGCCTAATATCTTCTCTAAGTTGACTGCTTCAAGATTGGCAAGTTAATTGCTTTAATAGAGTGTCTTGGATATTTACTTACTCAAGTCCTTAAGAAATTAGGATTTTGTGAAGGAATTATAGACATGGTGTGGAGAATTATATCTGGCTGATGGTTTTGTATCTTAATCGATATCAAGGCTACTTTCATTCATCTATGGGCTTGAGACAGGGAGACCCCCTTTATCTCCAGGCTTATTAACTATTGCTGCTGAGGCCCTAATTAGTCGATCGAGGTTTCAATACAAGGGTAGAGGATGGGAGAATTATTCTATTTATACTACACTGATACTCCAGCAGGGTTTGAACAGGTGGTGAGAGGACTGGCAATGAAAAGCTGGATGCCTTCTGCATCAAGCTTGTCCTTCTGCATCAAGCTTATGACAGTTTTAGTATCCTTGGTGCATTTTACTGTGTTTATAACACCAAGATACATGCTTAAATGGATGATGCACTTAGCTCCCTCAACACTCTATGTGTCAGATATGTCAGTACATCAGGACACTCTCCCTCTAATTTTTTCACTAATTTTTCAATATTTGACTTCTTTTGTTTCCTATCAAATATTGAATTTTTGATACTTATTTTGGTCATGTCGTGTAACCCTGAAGATGTTCTGGTTTACATACTATAACCTTCTTTTGATTACCTTGCTTGTCTTATTTTGTGGATACATTGACTGATTTCTTAGCTAACTTTATATTCTCTTGAATTTTACATGGATAGGCTCCTGAAACTCCTCTGTGCCCGTCCTCTACTGGCAAGAAAAGTGATAAGCAAAGTCCAGTATCCTCAACACCAATGTCCAGTATAAAATATGTGACCTTCGAGGGTAAGTGTCATCGTTTCATTTGATTTGAAGTAATTTATAATGAACTCTATGGTAAACAAAGTCAAGTATCTTCCATATTTGGGGATTATGACCACACATACACTGAAACATCCCTAAATTAGATTTTAGATCTGTTGTTCAGTTTTTTTTTATTGTTGTTCAGTTTTTTACGTTTAAGTTTCAGTCAGATTTTTTGATACAGTTGTTCAGTTTTTGGAATACTGTTCAGTTGATCTATGCATTAGTTGAGACAGCAGTATCAACACATCTCTTCTTATAAAAAGAACTAGAATTTCTTTAAATATGTTCTCGAGTTTATTCCAGTATTAGTTATTTCTTGTTGGTGATCATATGTCATTCATCTGTTAGAGGATAATTTTTTGATGTGACGAATTGAGTCGACTTGAAATCCCTACCTTCAGGCTTAAAGTAGTAGTTATTATGCCTAATCTCTTAAATAGCATTGCCAGCTATAAGGCCAAGGTAGATTTATATTTGGTAATTGTTGGAACATGGGGTTAAGTCATTCAACTGTTAAAGGAGATGTTACATGTTGCAAAGCATGGACACTCCAAAAATAGGTGCTGAGTCCATATCTTCTTGTCCGAAAGGTACCATGTCATATATGTGTCCGTGTAACGGAGGTTACAACACATGGCAGGGTGATGCAGACATGGAATAATAACATTTATGTTTTGTTTGGGTAACATAACCTAAACGTTTATGTTTTTTTGTTTGATTTATTATTCCATTTCCAAAATGGAAGCAGAGACTGTGGAAATTTAATATTCCATGTCCACCATGTCCGGAAACATATGTTTTGTTTGATTTATTATTCCATGTACAAAATTAAGCATTGTCAGCACCCTTCAAGACTGAATACTTTACAGCAGTGTACCTGGAGCACATGGGAGCTTGATGCAAGTAGTACTTAGACTTTCTACCTTTATCGTGTATACAATATTTTACATTAATTTCGCAGTAGTATCTAATGACAACTAGGTACACAATACACTAGTCAAGTACACATTATGTACAGGAATATAAATTTATTTTATGTGCTTTCTTTACCATAGTACAAATATATTATGGTTGAATTCAAATGTTTTTTTTAATGTATTAGAAATATTTGCAAATTCTTGTGCTTTCTTTACCAGAGTCTCATAGAAATACAAGAACCAATCTCCATTCTCTTGTGCTTTTTCTTCCGTAATTTTTTTCTTTATGCTCATTGAAATAAGTTGTGGTCAAATTATTTTGAACGATCTTTGAAATGTCTACAGGTCGTCGCATGTTTTGCTTCCTCGGTTATCATCTCTCCCGACACTAACAAGAATGTAAAGGGTCAGAAGGAATCAAGTCTCTGCTCCTCAAATTATTTTCACAGCTCTCGGATGTTTTTTCAGCATGATAGTTTAGTAATGTTGTATTAAACATATATATACAATATTTATGTAAGATATTTGAACTTTATTAGTGTATGTAGTCTTAACATGGTTTATTCTTCATGTTCTTGTGCTATGGAAGTTTGTTTAACTTCGTGTACATTATAATGAGTTTTACTTTCATAAAAATCTTAAAATTTATACAAGATTGTCAATTCCATTTTGTTACAGACTTTTACACTTGTAATCCTACAGGTTTTGAAATTCATAGCATAACTACTTATGTTAGGAACGTTACAGGTTTTGAAACGCTTTGTTTCAGAAGTGTTTTTGGTGTTCCGAAACTGGAACATTTTTCAGCAAGTGGCGCAAAAAAGTAATCTGAAATGTTTTGTTAGGAACGTTTTTATAGTGTTCCAAAACTGGAACACTTTTTATCCGTTCCAGCATGTGCTGAAAAATAGATCTGGAACTCCTTTCTAGGCACGATTTATTGGTGTTCCAATATTGGAACGCTTTTAAGGTGTTCCAAGTAACATTTTTTGGAACGCTTTTAAGGCGTTCTAAGAAACATTTTTTGGAACGCTTTTAAGGCGTTCCGAGAAACGTTTTTTGGAACGCCTTAAAGGCGTTCCAACAAAATTGGCAGCCCAAAAATAGGCACGGTAATTAGGCGTTCCTGAAATTATTTGGAAGGGACTTTCGCCGTTCCAAAATGATCATTTTGGTGTAGTGCATGGGCCACCACTTAAACCATATCACGCCCCAGAACCAGAATACTGGAGAGCGGGGGCGAACATAGCCAGCTACTTATATTGAAATAGAATACATCTCAACTATACGGTCACGGCTGTCTAGATATGAGGGTTTACTACAAGCCAACGGTCTCTTATGGTCAAGCCTATTGTCTCAATCACAAGCAAGTAATATAATCACAAGATGTTTGACCACCAAATATACAATAAAAGGCGTCCCAAATATTACATATCAGCTGATCATGAAGCTAGTCGTACAAAATGCTAGGACTAGCAAGAGTTAAGTCATACATGATCAACCCTAGGATTTGTCAATCATGTTTACAGCCCGTAGACAGACAGTAAGTAAAGTGCATCGAGCTAACAGGTGCTCGTCGGCTAAACGCCTTAAAAGAATAACTTTACAATAGAGTGAGCAAAACAAAATAGAAAACCCACTCGTAGCCCGGGTTCCTTCTAGTCGCCACCATCGGGCTGGAGGTTCGGAAGATCCTCGGGAGCTGCTCCGAAATCTGGCCACACAAAACCAGCTGGGTCAAACCCCAAAAAGAGCAAGTGCCACAAGGGAGGCCACGAAATAAGAACAAAAGCCAGCATATCAGAACATAAGAAAATGAAAGAAAAGTACATGTAATCAAGAGCACGTCAGGACAATAAATGACTAGGGACGTGGAACCATTCTGGGAGCCAGGTTAAAACCCGTAAACCAAACAAGGACCGGGGTTGTAACCCTTCGCCTGAATATCTCCTTGTCCATACCCGATTATTGTTAAAGCAAGTAAAACAATCACGTTCAGGAGTACCAGGGTACATGGACTAGACAAGACTTAGACAGGGCTAGACATCATCCATTCACAAGCGACCAAGCAATTACTACGGCTTACTACTTTAACTAACTAGGGTTATCACAAGCCTAATTACTAACAAGATGCAAGTGAGAATTTCCCAATCCCAAGCCCTACAGACCATCCAGTTATCCTTCCGCGGGTTGAGAGTATAGTTGGGTACATCGCCCTGGAGACGATATACCCTTAGGTGACTTAGAGGGTGCAACACATGACAGTGTGCTGGAAATGTGCTCTACTCGTCGGCAAGCTAAAGTCCAATTAAGAGCGCCCAGATAACAAGATTGCCTGTGACTGGAAATTCTCCATGAGCTATAGTTAGATCTAGTCATTAGCCTAATCCATGTTCAGTGCGAGTCCCTGACCGTGGGAAACCAGGGAGTCACGTCCTAGACATGATGCAAGACAAGACAAGTGGATTGCACAAGCAAGCAAGCAGGAACACCCATTGTGTCAAGTTGATTATACGAGTCAAGTTAGCCGTCGCAACAGCATCAAGATAAATTATGTCAGGGTACTTGTCAGGAGTGCGCCACGATGGGCCACTATCATGTCAGGTTGGTCATGTCAGGAGTGCACCACTACGGGTCACTGTCGTGTTATGCTAGTTCCTTGTCATACCATACCATGTACAATAGTCATTCCAAACATATTAAGTAAAATCAAGTTCATGACAAAAGGCATAAGGATATAAAATGGGCATAAAATATCTAATAAAATATCAATATACAGGGCTATAGAAGAGCCAAGCTTAAAGAAATAAAACCAAAACTCCAAGAGCCAATGTTTTGCGCAAGGGGTCAGGGGTTAGATTGCGCAGGGTGTTAGCTGCGTAGGGTGCCAAGTGCGTAGGGGCACAGGGCACAGGGGCAGATGGCGCAAGAATGGTTGGCGCAGGCTGCGAAGTGCGCAAACTTAGACTGCGTAGGCAATGGATGGCGCAGGATGCAGACTACGCAGGCAATAGATGGTGCAGGATGCAGACTGCGCAGGCAATGGATGGCGCAGGATGCAAGTTACGAAGGGGTCAAGCGCGCAGGAGCCGATGGCGCAGGGTTGGTTGCGCAATCGGGCAGCGGCTAGGCTGCGCAGTCAGCGACCAACGCTAAAGAGCGCGACGCGGGGAGGCTGCGCGGTTCAGTGCTGCGCTAAAGAGCGCAGACTGTAGATCTTCTTCTCCAGGCCGAGAGGAATATCAAGAACACCCAAAATTCAATCTTTTATATCTTAGTCAAATCAAAGCCAAATCTAGATTTTCAAAGTTCTAACTTGAGTAAAATTGAATTTTCTTCCACATAGAAGCATCAAAATCCACAAAAATCCAACCAAAATAGATCAAAACCATGTAAATCCAAAAATAGTTAAAACCTAGATCTAGAACAATGGAGACTCCAATTCACAAAATGTCAAGCACTAATGTTGATCACCATGGCCTAATCTACCTAATGAATAAATAAAATATGATTCTCATGTGGTGGCAAGGTGCACTTGCCTATGGGTGATGGTGTTGTGTAGAGGAAGAAGAAGAAGAATTAATGGAGGAAAGTAATGAAGAGAGAGAGGGTTAGGTGGGGATAATAAAGAGGGTGGGTTATGGTGGAATGATGGTTAAACATAGGCTAAGGTGTTCCAATGCATGTTAAACCAAACCAAACCAAATCAAACCAATTCTCCTCCATAAAATAAACCAAGCCAGGTAAAACCCAATTACGAGAACCAAAATCTGCAAGTCAAGCCAATTACAAGTACATGCCAAAATTCGAGAAAATAATTACAGGTTTGAAATACATGCAAGCTTGACAAAATACGTATTCAGAATATGGGTGTTACACCTACCGACAGATTTAGCGACGTAGTATTAGTAACGTCTAGCGACGTTACGTCGCTCGTTAGCGATGTCAAAGATCCGTCGCAATACGTCGCAGAACGTAGCTATACGTCGCAGATATTATAAAAAAATTTAAAAAAATATAATTGATATTTTTGTTATGCTGTGTATCTGTGTTTACAGTGTGTGTGAAGTGCAGTGTTCGAACCATCGACAGTTTCGCTTACTGTTCTATGTTTTATCTTGGATAGAAAGAGCAACAGTTCAGGGTGCACTTCTCAGAGCTTCCACGTCATTCACCTTCTCGGGAACCTTTACGACGTCCCGAGAAAGTGAAGGACGTGAAAATGAAGCTCTCAGAAGTGCACCCTGAACTGTTGCTATTTCTATCCAAGATAACACATACAACAGTAATCGAAACTGTCGATGGTTCCGAACACTGTATTTCACATTCACTGTAAACACAGACACACATCATAACAAAAATACACAATATTTTTTTTTAAAATTTCGACAGCACCTCCTTTGTATATCAGATCATCGTTTATAACCCAGCGTAGGTATATTTATCATCCCCGTCGCAGATATCACAAAGTAAATATCACAATAAAAATATGAGGCAGTGCAAAGTAAATATCACAGACACACATCCTCACAAACATCCAATAGAGTCAAATAAAAATGGAAGATGATAAAAAGTCTCCCACCAAGTGTATAAACAACAGTGTACCAATAAACAATTTGCCCATAGGGCCAATACATACAAGTCATAAAAAAACCAATAAAATTACTGCGGACCCCTGTCGCACAACTGGGGCAACTGGGATAGAATATAGTCATACTGCTCCTGTATACTGCGCTCGACCGCATCAGAAATCTGCTGCTGTAACTCGTGACGCAGCTCCTCGATCTGACGACGAACATCCTCAGCTCGTGACGATGCCTGCGTAGCCGGAGACTGCACACTGACAGAGGGGGCCCGGGATGACTCCGAAGCCAAATACGTGCCATAGGATTCCGTACATATGCATGCGTCGCCCTCTCGTCAATGAACTCCCTAGCCCTCCGATGGGTGACCAGGACATAGTCCCTGCAGCCATTCGACTAGCGAGGCAGAAACTATGTAGCCGTAGATAAAGTTGACTGTCCTCCGACCCTCATCCCTCGGCAATGATGATACGACAACCTATCAGAATCCTCGACTCTCTTTCGCTTCTTGGATATTGGCCCAACTTCCAATCTTTTATTTTCCTCCAGGTCTACTCTACTCCCAATCTCTTCCTCTTTTATACACGGATCTACAGAATCAATACCATCCAAGGAAGGCAAAACTGAATCAAGGCATAACGGGCTGCTCAGCGTGCCCAGCTTCTTCAACTTCTCGCTGGCTGTAGAGTCCAAATGGGAATGGGTCCTCTTTGCCGGAAGGCGCTGATTCAGTTTTGCCTTCTCCTCTCCTCCACCATGGCTATGGACCCATTTGCTCCTCCCAACTTTTATTCTTCTTATTTGACTCTCTCAGCCACATATGATATCCAGCTCACGAGTCGGGGAAGAAGAAGTGGACAGGAATAGGAGGGGGAAGCAGCACAGCCGGCGGCATGACCCGGAGGAAGTACAGAGGTTTTCTTTAACATACGTAGGAGAACTATAAGGATATATCTTTTCACAACATATCACCTTGTCAAAGACCCTTAATGTGCCAACCATGTTACCGCGGTGTCAGAAGACTAATATGTCATAATTTTATAAGCCGTGTGTTTTGACATAATCCTGCAACCGGATTTCAGTTCTATGTAATAATGCAAGATTACGACATAGGAGGAAAGAGTTGGAAGGATTATGTCAAAACACACGGCTTAGAAAATTATGACATGTTAGTCTTCCGATACCGCGGTAACATGGTTGCCACATTAAGGGTCTTTGACAAGATGACATATTGTGAAAAGATATATCCTTATAGTTCTCCTACGTATGTTGAAGAAACCTCTGTACTTCCTCCGGGTCATGCCGCCGGCTGTGCTGCTTCCCCCTCATATTTCTGTCCACTTTTTCTCTCCCGACTCTACACTTGAGCTGGATATCATATGTGGCTGAGAGAGTCAAATAAGAAGAATAGAAGTAGGGAGGAGTAGATGGGTCCATAGCCATGGTGGAGGAGAGGAGAAGGCAAAACTGAATCAGCGTCTTCCGGCAAAGAGGACCCGTTCCCATTTGGACTCTGCAGCCAGCGTAAAGTTGAAGAAGCTGGGTACGCTGAGCAGCCCGTTATGCCTTGATTCAGTTTTGCCTTCCTTGGATGGTATTGATTCTGTAGATCCGTGTATAAAAGAGGAAGATATTGGGAGTAGAGTGGACCCGGAGGGAAATGAGAGATTGGAAGCTGGGTCAATATCCAAGAAGCGAAAGAGAGTCAAGGATTCTGATAGGTTGTCGTATCATCATTGCCGAGGGATGAGGGTTGGAGGACAGTCAACTTTATCTAAGACTACATAGTTTTTGCCTCGCCAGTCGAATGGCTGCAGGGACTATGTCCTGATCCTCGGGTCATGGGTGCCATCTGGTAAGTATATGTAAAAGAATGTAACAAAATGTATATGTTCTTATCGTATCTAGTATCTGAAGAATGTAACAGAATCAAGATGAACTCACCTAATGTAATACTAAGACATCATCTACTACAAAATACATAATCCAAAATACAAAATACAAAATACAAAATACAGAAACCAAAATACAAAATACAGAAACCAAAATACAAAATACTGAAACCAAAATACAAAATATTGAAACCAAAATACAGAAACCAAAATACAAAATACAGAAACCAAAATACAAAATACTGAAACCAAAATACAAAATACAGAAACCAAAATACAGAAACCAAAATACAAATACAGAAACCAAAATACAAAATATAGAATCCAAAATAGGACCCTCTGTGAGAACGGACGGCTCAGAACACAACCCAACCGGAGAGGATACTCTAAGAGATCCATCTGAGAAGGACGTATACTCTGAGAGATCACCTTTACAAGAATTATATCAGTAGTGGGATCGAGTATTGGAGGAGATATTATCAAAGTATACGTCCTACTCAGATGGGTCTCTCACCGTTACTATTTTTTCCTGACAGCATGGTGGATGTGCTCCGTCCACAGATTCTTGCTCCGAGCCAAAACTTTGTCACAGGGCTCAAGTGGACATCCTTGTAGAGCTCGAGTGAGAGGTTCCTGACAGCATGGTGGTCTCTTTTGTTAAAGTATCCGTGCTCGTCCCACAACCAATGTGGGATGAGCACGGATACTTTAACAAAGGTGGCCACCATGATATCAGGAACCTCTCACTCGAGCTCTACACCAAAGATGTCCACTTGAGCTCCGGGACAAAGTTTTGGCTTGGAGCAAGAATCTGTGGACGGAGCACATCCACCATGCTGTCAGGAAAAAATAGTAACGGTGAGAGACCCATCTGAGTAGGACGTATACTCTGATAATATCTCCTCCAGCACTCAATCCCACTACTGATATCATTCTTGTAAAAGTGATCTCTCAGAGTATACGTCCCTCTCAGATGGATCTCTCAGAGTATCCTCTCCGGTTGGTTGTCGTATCATCATTGCCGAAGGATGAGGGTCGGAGGACAGTCGACTTTATCTACGGATACATAGTTTCTGCCTCGCCAGTCGAATGGCTGCAGGGACTATGTTACTACGGTGTCGTAGTCCAATATAATTCAGAGATTGACACAGTTCTAATTCATATATGTAGTCCAATACAAATAGTCTAATACAAAAACAACCCAATACAAATAGTCCAATACAAATAAGTACTAATAGCTAATGAGAACCACGCTGCTCACGCAAACGCTCAGTGATACGTTCACGCAACCACCTCGAAAAAACGAGATTTTTGGCGCGAGGAGAGATGTCGTCCCTTGCAAGGACTGCATGAAGAGAACTCTCGGTCTCACTAGCTACCGGTGCTGGATGAATAGAACTCCCGGTCTCACTAGCAACCGGTGCCACTTCCTCCTCAACTTTAGGAGGAGCCACCTCAGCATTCACTGTTTTCTTCAAACGATGTGTCGCTCCTCAGGTCATGGGTGCCATCTGGTAAGTATATGTAACAGAATGTAAAAGAATGTAACAGCTCAAAATACAGTTGGTACTAACCTCAATAGAACAAACACTCTCACAGCTTAAAATACTAACACATGCTCACGCCTTACTTTTGTGACACTCCCTTTCAAACACAAACACACACCTATATGTTCCCTTACACATGTTGCCATGTTACCTTTAAAAATAGGAAACCCTTGTTGTCTATAATAAGACACAATTCACCAAAGGAATCAGTGAGCTAACATGAAGCCTATTCTAATTAAGCAATCCTGCAGTAAACACAAACTAGAACATGTGGGGATCATTATAACTCATCAAAAGGAATCAGTTCAATTCAGTTCAAGGAAGAACAACAAACCAAATTCCTGAGTTTTCATCAAACCAATTTAAATCGAATCCTATGTCCAATATCCTATTCTCAAATCATAAGCCTAATCAGAATTGAAAAAAAAGGAATTAACAGGTACTAACACATGTGTTACAACCGATGATAACTGAACAACAATTAAAAATCAAAAAAAAAAATTGGAATTGAAGTTCAGGGGACAATCAAAACTGATTCATGAGTATCAGTCAACCCATTGAAGCCAACTCGAGTCCAAATTCCATTCCCATATCATAAAACTTAATTTAATAAGTAAAGATCAATCTATCATAGGCTAATACACATGTAGGAGTAATATTGGTACTTAAAACATTAGTTAGAATCAGATTAACAGGATTGACATAGGAAAAACTTGAAACGTATCATGTATCAGTCATGTAAAGTCAACCCACATATGTTCGAATCCCATATCACAGCAACGACCCATTCTCAATGTAAATATCAACTAACATAGATTAACAACATGTCTAGGAATCAAATCTAGCATTTAAATCACAATTTAAACCATTTAAACTAGGAATAAATCTGTGTCTCTATGTGTGTGTGCATGTGTCTGTGTCTGTGTGTGTGTGTGTCCGTGTCCGTGTGTGTATGTGTGTCTGTGTGTGTGTGTGTGTCAGTATCCGTGTGTGTATGTGTCTGTGTCCGTGTCTGTGTGTGTGTGTCCGTGTCCGTGTGTGTCCGTGTGTGTGTGTGTGTCCGTGGGAGAGGAGGAGGAGGAAGGAGAGGAGTTAGGTTAGGGTTTACCAGAGGAAGAGGAGGAGGAGGTCGGATTGGGGGAAGAGGAGCTTGAGGAGGAGGATCTCGAGGAGGAGGAGCTCGCCGGAGGGGGAGGGAGTCGCCGGGGGGGAGGGGGTCGCCGGGGGGGGAGGGCACTGACAGAGGGGGAGGGAGTCGCCGGGGTGGGGGTGTGGGGGGAAATTAAAATTTTTGGGGGTTTTCGAGTGAGAGTGAGGGGGAAAGAAGGCAGCGACGTGCCCTAAGTAAAATAACTTAGCGACGTAACTTGTTGACATCGCTAAACGCCGCAACCATGGCGACATATACTTATAATATGTCCCTGAACGTCGCTATTCAGCGATGTAGTATATTTCTGTCACAGAACGTCGCTAGCCAGCGACGTTTTGCGACGTGTTTATAAAGAAGTCGCTACTGGCGACGTAATTTCTTGCCGTCGCTACATTACGTCGCTATTTGATGATATTTTAGTAGTACAAGTTGCGATTTATATATTCATTAAATTTCAAATTTTAAGTGGAAGTAATGATATTAAAATTTGGTTTAAAAAAATTTGGAAGATATGAAAACGATTTTTGAGGAAAATTTCAAATTTGAAATCTTGTCCTTTGATATAAAATTTACAAATCTATTTAGAATTTGGGTTAAAAAGTCGTGGTTGTGGATATCAAATTTTGGTATAAAATTTTTTTGATGACGGATAAGATCACTTGAATGTTGAGTTTAACGTTGGATTGCTAATATTACAATTTTTGGGAATAGTTACTAATGATGTGATGAAAAGTTATTTTGATTGATTAAAGAAATTTACCATTTAAAAGTTGTGATTATGTTTGAATGACTTAGGAATAGAAGTTATGGTTGATGAGTGCGTTAAAATATTGAGCGTTAAATTTTAGATTGCTCGTTATATGCTAAGGGTTTATCTTGAGGATTATTTGAGAAATTTTTTAGAGTTTTAAAGTTATGAAGTGATATAGAAATTTTTGGATTCACGATTTATGAACTCTTGAGTTTAAAAGTTGTAACGTCCCAGTCCCAAAATACGTAGGACTAAGTACGTAGACATGCCAGCTGTATACATACAAAGTACAGGGGCCTTGTATGTACACATAAGTTGTAAAATGCAGTAAACCACAGCTAACTAATCTCATCCACAAAATAAAATCAAGCTTTTATAGAAATTAGTAAGAATTTGTCTGTTTACATGTAGTTCGGCGGAGATAAATCCACTACCAACTAATAAAAAGAAAAGAGATACATGACATACGAAAAGAATTGGCGAAAGTAGCAAGAAAGGTCCAAGGCACGTCATCTTCGAATAAATGGAGAAGACCGCGATCCCAGCTAGGATACCTGCGGAAGACATGAACTCACACCTGGGGAATAACCAGGTCCTCAGAGGGACGTAGTAAGATACAGGAATAACATGCTAATATGAACTGTCAAAATAATAATAATAATATGTAAAGACTCTCCTAGACACAAGCATGCAAGAAGATTCTAACCGTCTATTGTGCAATTTAGAGGACAACTTTCATGCGCATGGGTGGGATTTAGGCTTATAAGTACGCAACTAGCATCCAGTAATCCGTATCCGTCCGTAACGTCCAAAACATCAGAGGGCATCTGCAAATATAAATCGTCACAGTTCCATCCGGAGACTGTGGTTTACCTGTTTGGATTCTCATACGCACTAGCGACTGTCCTCCCCCAATATTTTCCACACTGTTCAAGTCATTTCCATGGCTCGTCCAGTTCTGTAACTGCTCGAGTCTCTATATCTTAATCGTAGCAGTTATGATCTATCCGTCACAGGACAATAAAGATGGCCGGTCCATAAGTCGTGCCCCTAGCAAAATGTCTCAAACCGTGTATTGTGAGTGTCTTGGCCCAGGAGATATAAGGATATCCCTCAACCAGAAGGTAGTCCGCTAAAACTAAGTTAACATGCATATAGTAAAGTAAAACGACTAATAGAGTCGCTTGCACCCAAGTGTGGCTTGGACGCACAGTTTATAACAATTAAAAATAACAAATACGAAACAAGTAAATAAATGCTGAAAATAAATAAAATGATAGTTAATTAGAAAGGTATACTTGACAGGTAGGATGTCTGGTGTGCTGCGATGCTCAATGTGGCACAAAATGGCTTC
Source organism: Iris pallida (assembly GCA_029216955.1). Taxonomy (NCBI): domain Eukaryota; kingdom Viridiplantae; phylum Streptophyta; class Magnoliopsida; order Asparagales; family Iridaceae; genus Iris; species Iris pallida. Next base: position 11,334,389 of record JANAVB010027195.1, read on the forward strand.
GGTGATACAACTACGCAAAGGGGCCTTCGATGATGGCACGGACTGTTCCATCGGGTTCAGAACCGTCAGATTGGTTAAGGGTTGACATGAGGTTGTGCAGGATTTGAGAAGAGGATAGAGAATATGTTTGGTCATGATCAAGAAACGGATAGTCGATGAGATTTGAAGGAGGAATACTTATATTATTTAGTAAAATATTTATACTATTTAAAATATCGCTTTTTAGATAAATACTTTGAAGGATATAATATGTTTTGAAATCCTAATAAATTATTTTAGGGCTAACACTCATAATAAAATTTTGGATAAAATATATAAAAATATGGTCTAAAAATACCACAATAATATATGTAAAAGCCAAATCCTAAATTTGAAATTTCAATGCTATATTTTTGCTACCAAAATAATTTAGGAACATTTACTATATACAAAAAAATAAAAACCAAAATTTTAATGTATCTTTTGCCATTAGCAACAAAAATTAATAAATAATAAAGATAAAGTAGTAATAATAATAATGACAATAACCTATCAGTAAATAGATTAATCTATATATTTTTACAAAAATCAATTTACTAATGTACCTACATAATACATACCTACATACATACAAAATATCTTTAATAATAATTATAGTAATAGTAATATTTATAATAATTATAAATATAAAACAACAACATAATAAAAAGAATATAATAATAATAATAACTGATACTAAAAAGAAGAGAACAATTAATAAAAAAACAAAAATATCAAAACAACAGCAACAACAATATAGCTACTGTTCTCTTTTATAGAGGAAGAGAGAGAGTGAGAAGGAAAGGGGAAGGAGAGATCGAGAGAGGAGCTAGAGGGAAGAGAGGGAAGAAGGAGAGGAGTGGGAGAGAGTGAGCAAGAGGAGGAAGAGGGAAGGAGGGAGTCGGGGGCTCGGGGTTTCGGAGGCCACCGGGAGAGGGCCGGCGGCGGAGGCGAGTTTTGAGGGGGAGATGCGGTGGGACTGGAGGAGGTGGAGATGGGGGCGACGGCTGCGTGCGGAGGAGGTGGAGAACCAGAGGAGCGCACGGATCTGGGGTCTGCTCCCGACGGTGGTCGATGGGAGCTCCGCTACGGCGGGGCACGCTAGAGTCCACGGCGGAGAGCAATGCTCCTCGGTGAACTCGTAGTCGGAGCAGTCGCCGAGGGGCGAAGGAGTTCGAACCCGCACGGTAATTCGATGAGGAGAAGGACAGGGAAGGATAAGATCGGGGGCGATCGACCGTTGGCTGGGGCGCTCGGCGCTTCGCGGAATCGAGGGAGGCGCTGGACGGTACGACGCTGGCACGACAGGCGCCGGTACGTGACAGCGACGGCAACTGCTATCGGCGTCCCGGTGGTTGGCGGCTGATCATAGACGCGAAGCACAACGGATCTGGAAGGAGATGCCATGGAGCTGTTCAGGGTTTCAACGGGGGATGACCGGGTCGATGTGAGGGTTAGGGTGTCATTCATTCTTTTTTTTCTTCGATTGGGTTGTTGGGGATGACGGCAGTGGTGATAGGAGTTTTCGGTGGGTTTATACGGTGATGGTGGTGGTGAGTCGGAGTTGACAGGGCTACCAATGCCGGCGAGGGTGAGGGTGTTGGCTGCCGTGGTAGTGGGTTGTCGGGTGTCGCGGTGGCTGCTGGGTTGGTGGTTGGGAGTTCGGCAGTGGTAATGGCAGCGGGTGCTGCGGGAATGGTTGAGGTCGGGGACGGTGGCCACGATGACAGGGACGTCGGGATGGCCGGGACAGCGATGGGCTAGAGTGGTGGTGGAGACGACCGCCACAACGGGGTGTGCTGGTGATGCCAGAGTCGGGTGGCCGAGGAGGAGTTGGACTCGGTGGGGTGAAGGCTGGGGTCGTTGGTCTAGGATTTGATGGTGTCGGGGGTGTGTCCGACACAAAGAAAATGTATATGTAAAAAGATGGAATAAGATAGTCACCCGGGGTCGGACCCGAGGCCGTCGCGTCTGACACGCAAAGGATTTGGACACCGACACGATGCACTCACGTTGTTTGTGGTGGATGGAATTATGGGGTAATTTGTGGAGGAAACATGTGGAGGTTCCCCTATTTATAGGGTTGAGAAATTCTTGATAGATAGATATTAGGATTAATTTAAACCCAAATAGGTAGTTTTACTATTAAATTTAAGTTAATATCTAAATCCAAATCCAATATAGATAACTTACGTATTTAAATTAAACTATTTAAAATAAATAAAATTACTATTTAAATTATTATAATTAAATTCAAATTATCTTTTTATAAATAATAATAATTAATTAATTTTGAAAATTATAATAAATATTTAAGTATTAATAGGAAAAAAATTTAACTACATTTTTAATAATTTAGATAAAATAATTTCGAAAGTAAACATAAATAATCAAATCTTTAAAATACCTTCTTGCGAAATAATTTATTATAAATAATAAAAATAAATTTTGAAAATATACATGAAATAATTTTCATGTGCTTTACACGAGTAGAATATTCACATAAATCTAGTTTCTAAATTACCACTACTAAAATAAGATAGCATTTTATTAATAACTAAAATAATAAGTTTTGGCAACCTCGATAGATACTTTTCACTACTCTTAATAAAAATAATTATTAGATATATTATTTTGAAACCATCACCGATAATAAAATCAAAAACCATTTTTCTAAAACTATGTACCTCACACGTATTCGCACTCGACGAGTAAATACGAAAAACACAAATTTTCGCATGACGCACAATACGACTATGAGACATATAAATACAAAAAAAATCAGTACTAAAAATATAGTAGAAATTTAGGGGTTTTACAAAAGTTGGGTGGAAATGTTAAATCTTGGAAAGGTTAGTAGTAACGTGATAAAAGTTTACTTTGAGATTTATGAAAGGGATTAGATTTTTTGTCATGATTAAATTTAACGGCTTGGAGTGAATACGAATTATGGTAGTTCCTTTTTGAGAAATTTATTAAGATACTTTTTGGAGGAAACTCGAGTTAAAATTTTAATGGCAGGCCACCACGATGACCCTAACGAGTTAGGAGTACCCCCATACTAATTTCCATATCACTCATGATCATGATAGTAATATATGCACAGTTGTCGTTGGTCATCTACCAAGCTATGTGACTGTATCTCCACCTTGACTTACTCGACCTTCCCTCAATTCTAGATCTTTTAATTGTGACCTTCTAAACCATTTGCAATTTGAATAATGATTTAATTGTTCCTTAACTATATTTATCTAGGAGACTATCTTCTTTCCGGAATTGTATTCCTAAATTATTTTTACTGGATTCCTTAATTAATTTTATTTCATGCTTTAACTTGATCTTCTTTATTTTTGTGCATTAATTATCACCTCGTGAACTCCCACTTTCTATTTTGGATCTTTTGGCGTCCTTTACCGTGACTTTGATATTCGGAGTGTAATACTAGCTTTTATCTACCACCAAATTTTATATGTAAGACCTAGACAAGCCTACCTTCATGTAGATATAATATATCCCACTAAAATACGTCTCCTTGTACTCTATGATATGACTTTCTGGTCAAAATGACTAAACTATAACCTCTACCATGATACCAAAATATTTTTTGACTTTAATATGTGATCCAACCTTGACTTAATCTTTTGACGCTATATGTGGTTGTGTTCTACTTAATTCCTTAAATGCTTTACTTTCTACTTTATCTTGATTGCTTGACCCGTTGTCCCATCATACTATTAGTTGAACTCTTGTAAGTTGGGTAGAATACCTCACAACCTAACAAATCCTTTGTCCTTATGAATCATGTTGATGAGTTCACTTAGACCACAAATTCAGAGGCCCTTAACTTACTAGACAAGCAAGCCATAAGTGAAGAAAACTTGGACAACTGTATAGCCCACACTTCGGGCAAGACTCGATTTTAAAAGATCTTGGACTATATAAATTCCTTCGTCATTACCTTCCTTACTTATAGTTCAACAATCTGATGCTGCTAATTTAGCCTTAGTTTCGCAAGCTTATCTTTTCCGAGCTTGATCATGACATATTTTATTGGGTGCACCCACTAACATATTGTCTAATCAGAACCGGTGCATGATGGTATGATCAACCTATTGCACTTTGGTTCGCCTTCATATATTATTCTACGTGGATGGAGACATAGTTAAACTTGCCCTAGAGTCTCATCTGCGACAACCTTGGCAATTTTCTTTTGAATTATTTTCGTCGCCTATGAACCTTGTTTTCGTACTCAATAGCCTCGTCTTTGAAACCTTTATTGTTCTTGTCTTTTACTTATTTTAGAAAGATAATGCACTGTACTTGATATATCAATCCAAGGTATCACCTTTAGTTGTCCTATCAGTTATATATACACGAAATGTAGATAACCACCGACCGACTCATGTGGCTATATCCTCGCCTTTAACTACTCCTCATTTCCTCAACCCTAGAATTGTTATCGTGCCTTTCCAATTATTCTTGAGCACTCGAGAATGATTCTAATCGTTCACTTAAATCAAACTCTCAACCAAGATGATCAGTATCCAGTTTTCTCTCAAGGAACCATATCTCCCAAATGTCTAATTATCCTCTTTGATCTACTAAATTTCTCATTATTTTTATTCGGGTTATCAAATTTTGTCACCTTCATTAACAACCCTTATTCCATACCATAACCCTGATGTGTTTTCGGATATACCGAGTTCACAATTTTTCTAATGCATATTTGTATTGAACGTCGTTTCTTCGCCTTATCCAAATTTAATCACATTTCGACATTGATGAACTCTATCTATCTCCCGACCCTAACTAAATTTTTTCTTCCAAAATTTCGAGGACGAAATTCTTGTAAGTTGGGTAGGATGTAAAACCCCTAATTTTTTTGGGAATATCTTTTTGTTATTTAAAAAGACTTAAAAATAAATTTATGCAATTTATAATTTTATTAGAAATGACCTTAGCCATATTGAGTTTTGGAGCACTAGACGACCATGAACTTTGGCACGGAAGATATAGCAGTGTGCTTTGACCAGTATATTATCCATGCCGTGGGAGGCCTAGCCATTGTTCTGTCCAAACTAGAAAAACCAGGCCAAGTTGTGAATTAACTCATTTAAATTATTTTATTAAATATTATTTTATATATTGATTTTTAGATGAACCGGTTTGTCCAATTCAGACCGAACTGGGCATAAACCAAATTTAAGCCCATGCAGGCATGTGGTGTGACCAAGGTGGCCATGTAGACATATTTTATGTACTTAGAAATATTTTCTAAATTATTTTAAAATTTTATGCACAATTTCTAATTATTTAATTATTTAATTATTTGTTCAAATATTGGTATTTTTATTATTAAATAATATTTTATAAAATTGTGCATTTTTTTGGACCCGGATAAAGGTGTGTGGTACAGTTCACCCATTGGAGCAATTTTTATTATTTTATTAATAATAAATTTATTTTTTTGAACATTTAATAAATATTTTTATTGAGATGTTACTATTATTTTGAGTTGATTAAATTTATATATATATATATATATATATATATATATATATATATATATATATATATATATATATATATATATATATATATATTTTAATGTTATCTATTCAAAATATTTAATATATTTAAACATATATATATATATATATATATATATATATATATATATATATATATATATATATATATATATATATAATATATAATATATATATATATATATATATATATATATATATATATAAAGATTTGATTCGAAAAGATAAGAAAAAAAAAACTATATATGGTGGTCGGCCCCACAAGTGGGAACCGACCACCCAAGCAATAACAAGCAGCAGCAGCTGCAACAAAGAGGGAGGGCCGACCCCTTTATAAACAGCAGCCTTAACCCATTTAAGGTCGACTGCCTCCCAACCCTTTATACGTACACACACACACACACACACACACACACACACACACACACATATATAACCCACTCCTGTCTTCCTCTCTCCTTCCTCCTACCCTCTCTTCGACGTGCTATCTGCAGCAGCAGCCCCGCCTCACGGTCGCCACGACGACAGCAACAACAACAAACACCAACAACAACATCAGAAATCAATAATGAGGTACCTAACTTTATCGTGCGATTTCTTCTTCAATTCTAATTCGTTTTTAGATCCGTAAATTCGTGTAGAAAGCCCACATGACCCTCTATCATCCCTTTAAATAGATTTATTTATTCTGCAAAAAATTCATGTTTAATCAGGTTAAAAATCACGAAAAAAATCAGTTTTTTAAAAACTTAAAAACCCTGGTACGAGGTCCGTCCCGACAAACCGGACGACCCCGTCGCAAACCGAGAGTATCGAAAGGTCCGTATCGACTTTGTGGACGTGCGGACTTTGACGAAATTCAAATTAGTCATGTGTGCGCGACGAGTTTGACCCGTATCCGTCGAAATTCCCGTATCGGGCTATTTCGAAATTTCTTAATTACTTTGTGCATACTCATCAACTCACTACGAAACTTGCGCCATTGGACTCGAAATGTATTTTTGGTTGAGCCAAGTTTGGTCCGATTCTGAGACCATTGACCGGGATGTCATTTTGGCGGGCCCACAATCCCACTCAACGGGCGATTTTGTGCACGGCCCACCGGAATCCAAAATTGGACATACCATTGGGTTCATCTCATCAAAACAAATTTGTAGACATGTAGTTTGATGACTTTAGAGACCATAGATTCTGGCGCACGTTTCGGTGTAAAACAGATCCAACGGTGGACATCGTTTTGATCTGAAATTATGATTTTGCCCCTGTTCCAAAATTTGACTTTTGGACAGGCATTTCCTAGGCATATCTTTTATTCCAAACTCGTTCGTGATGTTTGTTGCAGCATCCGAAGTTATCTGTGAGATTTGGCTTTTCTTGCTTCATTTATTTGCCGGTTCGCGCTAATAGATTATTCCCTTTTGCACATAACCTCGGGCAAGATACCTTGCCATTAGCTGATTATTTTAGTCTAGCTTATATTCATGCATTTATTTATTATTTATTTTTTATAAAATAAACAGTGATACATGGCACAAGTAGATAGAATTTTTACTGTTTAGTCTATTCCCTGCTATGTACTATTTTCTTATACGTTGAACCTAGATTTAAGGGACCACCATTTATGTGTTGCATTCGTAGGCCTTGACACATTTATACCATATTTTTGTGAGTCACATATAGGACTCGGACATGTGTGATTGTGTGGCCACCAGTACGTATAAGCCGTACGTTAGGAAATAATTGCTAATAGAGTTGCATGCTAGAAGACTTAGCAGTTATGAGTTGGCATTGGACGGGAAGAACATGATTAGAAGTTGACTACCACCCTATCTGTCTTAGACTCGCTCGCTACTGAGGAACGATAGGTAGATTATATGCTATAGACTCGCTCGATACTGAGGAATAGTATATTTTATCGTGACTCGCTACTGAGGTACTATACTACATTGGTATTTCATGACTTGACCCGGTAGTCATGCAACCATGAACTGTTCTTAAAACTGCATTCACTTAGATTAGTTAGGCACCCTTATCTATTAGGTATGAGTACTCTTGGTTTGGATACTTGTATCTGACCGTGGCTTGGAACAATAACTTATCGCGGATTAGTTCACTACATCTTGTCCTTGTTTGGTTGTAGGTGTGGCTTACAACTCTGATGAGAAGGTATTGAACCTTGTTGGGGTCCGGGTACTATATTGGATTTGTGACTTGGAAATATACTTCATCGTAGGTTAGTGTGCCATCTTCTGTCCTTGTTTGGTTGGGGGGATGGTACGCTAATCCAAAAGGTGAGGTATTGGACCATGTTATGATTCGATATTACTTATTATTATTGAGCATTTATATTCAGTTTATATGGCATGATATTGTGTATATTGTTACGTCCCTCTGAGTACCTAGTTATCTCCAGGTGTGTGCTATTGTCATTCACAGGTATTCTAGCCGAGGTCATGATCTTCTCTATTCAATCGGAGATGACGTGTCTTGGGTCTTTCTTTGCTACTCCCACCAAATTATTTCAGTTTCCATGTATATTTTTCTCTTACTTGTTGGTAGTAGATTTTTCTCCGCCCAACATATTGTACAAATACTTATTACAGTTGATTATATAATATCTTTTATTCTTACATTTGTGGATGAGATTAGATTACTCTTGGTTTACTGCATTTTATAGCTTATGTATTCATACAAGGTTTCCATATATTGGAGTATACTTCGTATGTATATAGGTGGCATGTCTATGTACATAGTCCTACGTATTTTGGGACTGGGGCGTTACAGGCTTTATATAGCTCAATATGATGTTGAGCTAGTAACCATTTCTCGTCCAATGTTTCAAGCTCCTGAAGTCGAAGACGATCATTATTTTCTATTGTGAGTTCATTTGCAATTACAATCCTTAAGGAAGGGATTTAAATTTCCAATGGTAGGACTGGTTCGCATCCATACACCAAGGAAAAATGTGTTCAATCGATTGGAGTACGTATAGTAGTACGATAAGCCCATAGACATTCTCCAAGATTTTTACTCCAATTTCTTTTATTGGTAGAAACAAATTTCTTGAGAAGCTTAATAATAGTTTTGTTGAATGCTTCAGCCAGATCGTTCGCTGCAGGATTGTAGGCTGTGGAAGCAAAATTATTGATTCTGTTATCATCACAAAATCGAGTAAACTTTTGACTGATGAATTGAGGTCCATTATCATGAATGATTCGTCGAGGAATACCAAATTTGTATATCACATGATGTTTAATAAAGTTGATGACGCTGCTGGTTTTGACTTCTGATAAAGGTATAGATTCGGCCCATTTTGAAAAGTAATCGGTTATAGCCAGTATAAACCGATGTCCTCTAGGCGATGGTGGGTTAATAGGACCAATAACATCCATACCCCAAGCTTCAAAGGGCCATGATATGGCAATCAGATGAAGGAACTTTGACGATTGATGGATGAAGTCTGCATGAATTTGACAGGCTTGACATATTTGATGGCATCTGATACCATAGTGGACCAATAGTAGCCCATACGCCGGATACGATCTTGCAATTTAGGACCAGGCTGATGTGCACCACATACTCCATCGTGAGCTTCTAGTAGTATTTGTTTTACTTCATCTCCAGCAAGACAACATAAAATGAGACCATCAAATGTTCGTCGATAAAGGGTCTTAGAAGTATAATTGTAATAAAATTAGAGTGATCGCCTACAGATTGTTGTAGCTTCTTTATAATCTTCAGGTAAAATATCATGTACCATAAAGTCAATGAAAGGAGCTCTCCAGTCTTCACTAATGACATTGATTTCAGTTGAATTGTTAAACTCAATATTTGAGGTATTCTCAATATAAAATAACTCTCTGTTAGTGACGACAATCATATGTTGTCTTATTACTGGAATTGCTAATACGGCTGCCAGATTAGCCAATGCATCAGCCTCTGTATTGCATGTCCGACGTATATGTTCAATAAAGAAATTCTTGAATGATTTAGCCAGCTTAAATGCCGCTTCATGATATGGGACAAGATCCTAGTGTCGAACTTCATACGTGCCTCTAATCTGATTGACAATCAGTTTAGAATCTCCATATACTTCAAGATATTCAATATCTAATTGTTTAGCCAATTGGAGACCAATGAGCAGAGCGTTGTATTCAGCCACATTATTGGAACACGACTCGTTTAAAGAATAAGCTCTTTGAATAGCTAATCCTTCTGGTGATACGAGGACGATTCCAACTCCAGCGACAATAGCACCTTTTAGTCCTATTCTGGAAGCACCGTCAAAGAATAGACGCCATGTAAGAATTTCTTTTAAAAATGTTAGATTTCAAAGTTTCATCTGGAATCTCGTCATAGAGTTTAGATGTTTCGGGAATTGGATGAGCTGCCAGGAAGTCAGCCAGAGCTTGACCCTTAACAAACTTTTGAGGAATATAAACCATATCATATTGTGCTAATAATATGGCCCATGTAGCAAGCCTGGAATTGAGTGTACTGTGCTTCTTCATCAAGACCCGGAGAGGGTTAACTCTAGAAATAATATAAATAGTTTGGACGGTGATATAATGTCTCATCTTTTGAACAACAAACATCAAAACTAGACATTATTTTTCCACTGGGGTGTATTGATGTTCAGCTTCGATCATTGTACGGCTAAGATAATAGATAGCTTGTTCATGAACTTCTTTATTCTTCTGAGCTAATAAAGTACTTAATGAATGGTCTATTGCTCGAACATACATCAGGAAGGGTATTCCTGAGACTAGAAGCACTAAAACTGGAGGGTTCATCAAGTACCGCTTTATGTCTTCAAATGCTTGATGACATCCTTCAGTCCAAATAAAAGACACACCTTTCTTCATGAGTTGAGTGAACGGTCTATAATGTCCAAAGAGATTTGAGATGAATCTCCTGATGAACGTAAGTCGTCCCTGGAATCCTCGTAGCTCTTTTAGGTAGCGTGGAGGACGTATCTCTTAAATGGCTTTAATTTTCTCAGAGACAACGTGTATAACTTTAGAGGTAATAACAAATCTAAGAAATTTGCCACTAGAGACTCCCAGGAATGACTTGGAGGGATTCATCTTGAGTTGATGTTGGCGCATTAGATCGAATATAATTCTCAAGTCTTGAATGTGGTCTTCCTTTAGACGACTTTTGACAGTAATGTCATCTATATAGCATTCAACTGTCTTTCGTAAATGATCATAGACGATAGTACTCATGGCCCGTTGATAAGTTGTACCAGTATTTTTGAGAACATACGGCATAACAGTGTAGCAATAGACTCCAAGAGGTGTACGAATAGATGTATGTTTCTCATCTTTTGGATGCATCTTGATTTGATTATATCCTGAGAATCTATCCATAAAAGACATTCGTTCAAATCTGCAAGTATTATCGATCATGACATCAGTGATCGGAAGGGGAAATTCATCCTTGGGACAAGCTTCATTAAGGTCTTTGAAGTCAATGCAGACTCGGACCTTCCCCGTTTTCTTCATAACTGGGGCAACATTAGCCACCCAGTCCGGATGTTGTTCTTCTCTGACGAAGCCAGAGGCGATGAGATTCTTGACTTTAGCTTCTATGGCGTCCATCATGTCAGGTCAAAATCGACGATGTTGTTGCTTGACTGGCCTTGAATTCGGTAGAATGTTGAGTTTAATGCTAGCAATATGGGGATCTAACCGTGGCATATCTTCATAGCACCAAGCGAATACATCGATGTATTCCCTAAAAAGTTGAATCAGTTCTTGTTTATCCGCTTCAGGGAGACTTTTGCTGACGAATATTGGTTTTGGGGAGGTTTTGTCTCCAACATCGACTTGAACAACTGATCTTTGGTATGCGACTCACGTTGCTCGAAGAGAAGTTCCCATTGAGTATCCATCCATTGTGCCCAAGGGTCAGATTCAGAGGCTTCGACAAAGTCTTCATCGTCTTCTGAGAACTCGACAGTTACTATATTGAAAGATAGAGTCACTCGATGGACGTGCCCTATACTGGTGTCTGAATCCCATGAAACAGAGTCAGAAGAGTTAGATCATTCTTCTTCATCGGATTCGGAGGCTTCTGGAGTCAAAATTGGCGATGTATAACCCAATCCCCGCTTCTTTTTGCTGTAATATTGTGGTGACTTGCTTTTTGGAGCGGGAATACGAATAGGAGTTCGCATTCCTTTACCACCATTGAGACCAGCTTTAAAATTATTGCCGATCTTTTGAATGATATTTTTTTTACTATTGACTATAACGACGTAGTTGAAGTCTTTCATTATCTTGATTTTCTTCTTCATTATCGAGCGTGATCTTATATTATGTTCCTTTACTAAAATGTATAGGAAGTTCATCTTTTTTCCTAGAAGGAACTAAGAAGAAGGAGTCCTGTATTGGTTCGAGCAATACTTCGTCTTGGAGAGATTGAACTGCTGCTATGGTAAGTGGTTCGAAGTTATCTAACATTTCTAAATAACATCGAGTATAATAAAAAATATCAGTATACTGTAAAGGAGATGCTACTTTATTAATTTGTACATCATCATTTACAACAAGATTCTTAGCCTTAACAGAAGGCTTAGTAAGGTTGATAACCAGAGGAGGAGAATGAGGATTCTTGGCCTTAACAGAAGGCTTAGTAAGGTTGATAACCAGAGAAGGAGAAGGAGAAGGTTTGTTACGAAGAAGGTCGATAACAAGAGGCTCAGAAAAGGTGAGCTTCCTTTGTTCTATTTCTACAGCAGGAGGCTGTTTGTTATGAGAGAAAAGATGGATAGTCAACGTCTGAGAAGAAGAGGGATGAGTAGTACGTCATTTGACAGGGATTATGAGAACATCTTTTGAAGTATCTTTCTGATCTTTCTCACTATCCATCGCTAATACAACCTTCATGAACTCTTCCTTTTACATCCGAGAATCAGTACAATATACTTCAATACTCCTGAAAGGATTTAGGTCAGCTACTTCCTTCTGGACCTCTCCATTGACCTCTACATATTTGAAGCATTGGTGTAGAGTGGATGGTACAATGTTATGCTCATGCAGAAAGGGTCTTTCCAATAAGACATTATAAGAGCCATGATTATCGATCACATAGAAAGTTACCTTTGTACGAATATTGTCTATTTGAACTTTCAGGCGAATCTTTCCCAAAGGTTCACTTCTTCCAGAATTAAATTCCAAGATTATCGTGGCGGTTGTTGAAAGATTATGTACGGGAATCTTTAATGCATCTAGTAAAGTCTTTGGCATGATGCTGAGCGCAGACCTAGGGTCGATCAAGATGCGATCAACCTTCATGGTATCGACATATTCTGTAAAGTAGAGGGGTTGGTCATGGCGATTATCTTCCAGCAACATATCATCTTGTATAAAGGTGATGTTGGGCATCAGCTCCATCACACTATGACAATGAAAGCAAGTTATAAGCTCCTCCTCTGGCTACTTAAGGAGTGCTAGACAAGTATCAGCTTGCATCAAAGCTTCACTTAATGTCTCTCGAGTTTCTTTTGAGAGACGTAGTAGCTCAAAAATTGGTAACCTTGTCGAGGTATTAGCCAGCTGAGCCAGTATATCAAAGTTATATGGCTTCTCGAATCATAGAACTGGAGTCTTCTTTAATACTTTATCAAAGTGGACAGGCTGCTATCCTTTATCAACTGTCATTAGTTTGGGAAGAGTTGGTTCCACTGGAGGTGATGAAACCAATGGAACCTTGACAGCAGGAGAAGATAATATAGGAGGAGCCTCTGGAGCTAGAGCAGGGTTCTTCTGACCTTCTGCATAGTCTCTCAGGCAAATTCTTCCAGACCTGGTACCAGTTAAGGCCTCTTCTTCGGATACAGGTTCGAAGGACACTATATTGCAACTCTTTATCCAGATCTTACTTCTGGAAGATTTCTTTTGACAAGATGAAGAGTTTGTCCAGTAACCCAAACCAAGCCGAGATTGGTTGTGTGAAAGGCATAAAGAAAGGGGTATAGGAGATCCTTTTCCATGATTCAGGATGGAAGCCTTTTGTAAATCATATCCCATCTTTGTCATTAGTTTATGAGACTGTAGACTATACAGATGGAAAGCTGGTTGATATTTGGCTTCTGATTTTGACAGTGTTGTTTCAGAAGGGGAGAAAAAAGAAGGATCTACAGCCGAAGTGAAAGTGGCAGTTAAAGGTGGAGGACAATATTCATCCAACGAAGTCATATGACCTGACTTGTATTTGGTTGCTTTCTTGGACTTTAAAGAAGGTGCTTCAAAATTAGCCACTAAATTAGGATGAATCCATATGATCTCCCCTTTATCAGTAGACATAGGAACAAGACCATAAGTTCGTGCAGGTGGAAGATTAACAATCTCCAAAGTAGTTCTCAGGATGGGAATGACATCGTCCTGCACAAGTTGAGCATGAAAATCGCCAAATTGTAAAGAAACGACGTTAGCAGTTACACTCTTTTCATCTTGTTGGAGAGTAATTGCACCAGAATTAACTATCTCCTGGATCTTGTCTTTAAGCACATAGCATGCTCGAGTCGAATGTCCGATAAATCTGTAGTAAACACAATATTTGGGGTGGTCAGTTTTACCTACTTCATCTGGCCATTTTGTCTCTGACAGTTGAAGTTTATTGCTCTTGATCAGACAATCAAAGATACTCATGACATCATCTTCATCAAAAGAGTATTCTTCTTTCGGACACGGTGCCCTCTATGGTGGTGTCGTTGGAGTACGTGTTGATTGACCTATGTTCACGGCTAGAGTTTCTTTGCCTTTGACATTGATAGCCAAAGTCTCTTTACCCTTGCGGTTGTTTTGACGGCTACCGTTATTTGGTGTAGCATGTTCATCTATGTCAAGATTAGGCATCTGAATACCTAATTGTCTGAACTTGTCAGCACTTTCTTCTACCGCTTTAACATTCACTATAAATGAAAGCTAATCCTGGAACTATGTCAATCCGACCCACATGCTGATTATAGGCAACAGGATTGACTTGCAAGTGTCTATAGTCAAAGCATCTGGAGTTCCAAGAGACATTTTGAGTGCCTCACGATGGAATCGTTTAATGAACCGTTCAGTTGTTTCATTGTGTCGCTGTTTAATTTTAATGAGAGTAGACATAGTCATGTCGTTTGTTCCCTTATAAAATTGTTCCAGGAACATTTGTTTGAATCTAGAGAAAGAGGTTATACAACCATTTGACAAACTACGATACCAGTCGTAAGCTGCACCTACTAAACATCTGACGAACACCCTAGTGAGTATTTTATCATTTGGCTGGAGTTGATCAGTCATTACCTCAAAGTGATTGAGGTACTGACTTGGAGATGTGCTGCCATCAAACAACATAATAGTAGGGGGGCCTCATTGGTATCTCCCGATGATTGTGGAGCAGTGGATTGATTTGATATGTTAGGAGGGTACTGTATGATAAGTACCACCCCCAGCACCAGATTGACTTGGAATAGCCTACGCAGGTATGGAAGCATTGTGAAAAGACTGTACCCCCAGACCAATATTGACGAGAGCTGATGTTGTTACAGGTTCTTGGGTCAGAATTAGATTCGCGACCAGTAGAACCGTATATTGTATCATAATTACCGCATGCATGCCTGTCATCATCTCAACCATGCTCTTCAAACTAGCCTCCAAAGCAGCAATTCTCTGCTCTTGACTGTTAGAACTGGAAGCATCTTGATCTTCTGTGATGACATAAGTAGTCACTTCTCTAGCCAACGAAGACGAACTAGTAGAAAAGATGGTCAATTCAGAACTTTCACGATCAGCATCAATGTCATATAAGGAACTACCTCCAGAATAAGTGATAAGGATGTCCTTTTGACTGAAGTAATCTTGGTTGGAATCAGAAAGATTCCTTTGACCGATTATTTCTTGGTCGGAAGGAATATTCCATTGACCGATTGTTTCTTGGTCGGAAGGAAGGTTCCTTTGATCGATTGTTTCTTGGTCATAAGGAAGATTCCTTTGACCGATTGTGTCTCGGTCGGAAGAAAGATTCATTTGACTGATTGTATCTCGATCGGAAGGAAGATTCCTTTGATCGATTATTTCTTGGTCAGAAGGAAGATTCCTTTGACCGATTGTTTCTCGGCTTCATGATCTAGTATATTGGTATACTCTTTCGCCGGATTCATGAATCTGATCTAATTATTTTTGACTTAGATTGTGGGATGCATTGCGTCTCGAGCATTTTCCATCCTAGTGCTTCAAGATGTCATGTTGACAGAGGCATACAACAATTCATCTTCATCCCGTATCATCGGTTGAGGAACCTGAGAGTAATTCAAGCAGTCCAAGACAGACCATTTAGCTTATTGACAACATCATTTGATAACTACCTCATGGTGATGGTTACAGTAATTTTCTTAGGCATGCACTAGATGAGACGGATTTGTAATCTTCCGCTTTTGTTTAAGAACTTCACAGAGATCGGTTACAACATTAGGATGAGAAGAAGTCGAAGGAACATATTCTTTAATGATGTTAGGAACATGATTCCTATTCTTGAGATGTCCCATTCCTTGAGTGTACAATTAAATGCTGAGTTGGTTAGCATAGGTAAAGGGATTCTTGACTTCAGAAGTCTGCTTCTGGCGCAAGTTAGCCACTGGCGTAGTCTGTTTGCATTCTGCTAAAGTAGGTGTTGACTGGCACCTGTTGAGATAGGTGTGCAGGTCAGTAGATCTGCTACTTGTGTATCTTTCTAAGATACTAGTAGTTTACCCTGTTTGGATCCTGAGATGAGCAGGATTGGAAGATCCGTAGTTGTATTTTTAGGATTTGGTAGAATTCTTTTTTGTGTTGCGTAACCTATTCTCATGTGCTTGCCCCGGCGCAACTGAGTGACATAAATTTCAGTTTAAACAGAACTCACTTTCTTAGTAGAGATTTGATTATCTCTGTTCAGAGGAGCAGAGTTTATGTCCAAAAGAGTTTTCACACTGACTGGCGCATAGACGCCACCAGAGATACTTTCTACCGTATTAAGGACTAGAGAAGATGAGGGAGTAGCCAAAAGGCATTTTCCTTTATTTTGTGGTTGAAAGGCCACAGGCGCATGTTGTGCAGGTTAAGGAAAGGCCAAAGGGCGCTTCCCTTTGTTCTGTCTAACACTCTCACTAGATAGGTTCTTCCTCGAGTTCAAAAATGGAGAAGATGAGGGAATAGCCAAAAGGCATTTCCCTTTGTTCAGAGTCGAAGAAACAGTAGGCGCGGGTTGCGCAGGAGTTCTGGTTGGCAGAGAAGCAATCTGCATAGGTTGTGCAGGAGCCATGGTTGGCCGAGAGACAGTCTGCGTAAGTTGTACAGGAGCCATGGTTGGCCGTGAGACAGTCTGTACAAGTTGTGCATGAGCCATGGTTGGCGGAGAGACAGTCTACGCAAGTTGTTGGCCGAGAGACAGTCTGTGCAGGAGCCATGGTTGGCCGAAAAGACTTGGGAGTCCACACAGTGCGACCTTTGCTCTTAGCAGCAACGGCGGTGCGCCTGGTACCCCCAGCACTGATCATTGCCTCGTAAGCGGTTTGGTCGACTTAAACGACCAAAGTCTTCTGCGTCTTGCCGATCGACGCGGTATCACATTGATTTGTCACTTTCTTGTCATCGGAGAAAGTTGACCCCAGCAGAGTCGTCATTTTGTTTGTAAAAACAAAAGTTTGATTTCTACAAACTAAGAAAAAAGAAAGTATAAGAGTACAATTAATTTCTAGGGAAGTAAAACTATAGGAATCTGATCAGAAGATGATCACTTTACCCCTTGGACGATGTGATAGCGAAGACACGAGCCTCTGGAGGATGCAACAGCACTTTGTCAGTAGGTTATGATCATTAGTGATGCTTTAGAGCTGATTTAAAACTATATTTATAGAGTCTTGAAATAACTGTTTTCTGAGTTGCGCGCACTTCAAGTTGCGCGCCTTCTATACAATTGCACGAACGGTTACTTGAACTGCTGGAGACACGTGGCATCGTTTGAGTGAGATGCGTGTGGTCGTGGGCAGTATAGTGGATACATTCTTCGAGATTAGTGGCATGTGCGCCACATCATCCTGCTTCTGAATAAAAGTTGTTCAGGTGGCGCCAACTAACCAGGTTGCGTGTGGGTACAACTCAACAACTGGTGCCTTTGACTGGGTCTTTTGTGGTGTACTGATTAATTCTCGCGCCATACGATGACTCGCGCGTGCTAGCTGTCAGCATTAATTATATGCTGACAAAATCTTCTCGAGCGCCGCGTTGCGCGGGATTTGAATAGATTTTCTTCAACTATCGTGCTGTTAGAGCTGTTAGTAATGATGACAACTGTTACAGCTTCTCGAGGATGCTTTCCACGTTGTGCCGCGCACCCTAGCATAGGCGCAACCTGATACTGGCGCAACCTAATGGTCTGGCACAACATAATAATTTGGCGCCACTTGATGATGGCATACTTTTAATAGGTGGCGCCCTTTGATTTTTACCTTCTACACATGCCTGCAGAGGGATCCCAGTTTTACGATTTTATGAGAGTAGTATGGATTTCCAGAGAGAGCAGACCGCCCTTATGAGACCGAGAATAGAGGATGCTCACCAAGTTGCTCTAGCCGCCATGGATAGAGTGACTGCCGCCCAGCAACAACAGCCACCCCCACTACCCCATAGCCTACCCAGCCCAAGCCAGGCTCCATCCTAGACTTTAAAAAGCTAGGACCTCGTGACTTCTGTGGCACCGAGGGCATTATATATGTCGTTGAGTGGTTAGAGGGTATGGAGAGACTTCTACTTGTTTCCCGGCTTCCCGATGATCTATAGTTAAAAGCCGTAGGCCTTCAGTTCCGCGACATAACTAGCACTTGTTGTCACGACCTGCACCCGCTTTTCGAGATACGAGTGCGTGTCCAAGCCAGCCTACGTCGCGGTATCGGCGGTAGAATGCTGTCAAGCCCGCAATAAACAACATGCTCACAAAATAATTATTAATTGCTCATTCATAAAACTAAATTAATTATAATATTTACAAGTTTACATTTAAATAAAAAGTACAATGTCTCACAAAATTATAAAAAGACAACTAAGTAAATGATCAACTATCTAACTAGTTGTTTCACTTAACAAAATGCCTAAAATTGGTTTTTGAAAGAAAATAAGAAAAAGTACAAAAAATACAAATTGTTCTGGGAAGTATTGCTACAGAAGTCTGATCTGAGAGCGATCACTTTGTTCCTTGGACCATACGATGATGATGAAGAAAATTGCTTGAAGAAGACGAACAATCGGAAGAACTAAGTCACCGGAAAGGTATCGAGCAACGGCAGTGATGGCACAGTCGAATGCTTTCTTGCTTTGCTTCACCCTGTTCTTGAGAAAAAGTTGAAGAAATGCTTCTGGGAATATCACTCGGGAAATATGAGTTTTCTCAGAATCTCCTCTCCTGTCTCTCTGTTGATCTCTTGATGATGTTAATGTGAAAATAAGTCTATTTATAGACTTGACCCTTTGTGCATAAAAAAGCAACAAAATCGTGTCTCTACACGAGTAACTGTCATCCACGATGTAAATCATCCTCGACGTACGTTGACACGTGTCCCATGTAGAGTTTTGATCTCTACGCATGGTGACACGTGTCCCACTACTTCAACAAAATGGAGAGAGCACGTAAACATGTTCCTCAATAAGCGTGGCATGAAAGCCACGTAGGCAAATCACGTTCTCAAGTAGCCAGGAAACACTACAAAAAAAGTGACCTTTTGGGACAACAAAAAACCGTCTTAAAAACTGCAATTACCATCTCAACAAATATTTGGGACGGCCTTTGGGACAGGAATGGACGGTCCTATTAGGGTGGCGTGGCAAAAACTTTAGGGACGGATATTGCCGTCCTAATTACTGTTAAAGGACGGTTAGGCAAAACGTCTCAAAAGTTTTCAAATTTATGCTTTTGTATGACGGTTTATTAATTTGTCCCAAAAAACAAGTTTTTATAACAGATATATTTCGTCCTAATAAATAAGGGACAAAATTTTAAAAATTACTGTAATCGTGCGAAAAAACTTAACAATTGTTTAAATTATTATGGAATTACTAATTTCATGTTTATATATAAAATATATAATTGAATTTTATATACAACAAAAATTCATACAAAACTATTTTATTTAATCAAAAATGGATATGGTAGCCGCAACATTAACAAAGCGTAGCCGCAACATTAACAAAACGATTTCTATAAAACATATTTAAAGGTAATATCCCATTGTTCACGAAATGAAATCCAAGTCTTACATCACTTAGAGTGTTCCCATCAAGCTTTACATCAGTAAGCATTCACTTAATTTACAAAATAAAATCTACGACTTTTTACACAAGTCCAAAACATATATATTTTATTTTCCACATCCATTGACAAACCGATCCACACATCCATGGCTGCCAGCAGCATTGGCTACCTGGAAACACATGAATAAGCCATAAATATGGTTAGTTATAAGTAATTGGGACTAGATTGAAGAGGAGCAACTACAAACTAGCAACCACAAAGGACAGATGAATAAAGTGGGAATAAACCAGAAATTACATAATAAACTCGACTACTTAAAGCAATATGTGACCGTAAAAGATGCATTTTGTAAGCCCAAACACCATAACTGACTAAGAAGCTACGTAAATGATCAAGAAAACCACTAAATCAATAAAAATTACTAGATTCTGATGCCTAAAAGTTCTATTGCTAGGGAAGACAAGAAACAACAATAACCAGCATGGCTAATGCACCGGCTAATGCACAAAAGAAAACAAAAAAAGAACTAAAGCATTCTGAAAGTGTTGAGAGTAAGCTCTGTAAACTTGACCTGGTAAAATTGCATAAGAAATTTATACGTTGGGAACAAATTCCAGAATGTAAAGGTTTAGCAATCAAACAAACCAAAATTATCAAAAAATGGGGGCTGTGTAACTAACCTCATTCTGGCAATAGCTGCTCAATAGGGCATCATGTAAAACTAGACTTCTCTTACCATTACAAGGAACAACACTGGTAAGGGAGTAGGGATGTGAGTCGTAGACAAAGCTGTATCTTAGCGGCCTCATATTCATGAATAGAGAATCGGCTCTCAGAAATCTATCTACTTCCTGAAGTATATACTTCCATTCTTTTGATTCTGCTTCCTAGGTAAGATTGTTCAAGAACAAATTATGTATATTTGATAAACTACAAAATAATTTATTATGGACTTGTGTTCAATGATAAATCAATTCAAAGTGATAAAATAGTGGATCATAGTTTCTACCTATTGGAATCAGAGAATGTAAACAGATAAGCAATCTAGGAAAAGAAATAAAAGTATCAGAACAATAAGTATAATGCTTAAAAAAAGTGCCAAAGTTGTGACATTATCATTGCTTATAGACATTATAGGTTTCTTTTGATGAAACGTCTAATCAATATATATACAAGAAGAAAAAAGTCTTTATCCCAAAATTTTGGGGTCGCCTACATGATCCTTTTTTTTCTCATTCTGATCCGCCAAGACTAATCTCTTGACTTAGCACCATGAACTAGAATCATATATAGTGAAATTAGTAGTTATTATAGAAAATAAAACCAATTTGAAGTTCTGTAAAGCAAAAGTGAAAGAACTTACCTGGCTGTTTATCATTTAAACGAACTATAGGAAAATAATGCATACACCGATTTTCATTTTAAACTCCACGCACAAGATGAAGTATAACTTATAGATAAGCATTACTTCACTTTATAGACGGATACAAATGAAACCAAAATCATCATGGAGAAGAAACAATCATTTCTCATAAGTTGTAACGTACTTTTAGTATGGATAGAAATTATCAAAAAATAATATTCAAACCTACAAGATTTCACCTGCATACACCACTGTCGGCTTAGATAGCATTTCCCTACGCAAGATTTGCATCACTTCTCAACAAAGAAACAAAAGGCACAATATTTTATTAGTTCACAAACTGAAAGCTGATGCAATTTTCCTTATGGGTGCATATTCACAGACCGAAAGAGGAAGCAATTCTCAGGATGGTGAATATGGTCCGTCTCCTAGTCCCTCAAGAAACAGTTAAATCCAATCTAACCTACCACGATAATCGGTGAATTCCTCAAGAAACAAGCAACACTAACTGACGACCCCCCCTAAAATAAACAGGAACACGCTACAATAAAATTATCAAGTATCTTAGCTAATCCCCATGCATTTTAAGTTAAATGGCCAACGTTACCTCCTAGGATCAGCAGATTCAGCACCAATAGTTTGTCTTAATATCATGGTTAGAATTCCAAGTTCAAACTATCTTAACCTTCACCAGCTGAAATTTAAGAACATCATGCAATCTAGAATATGTTAATAAAGTCAAAACCTTCACATTCCATAAGCAACAATAAGAACAAAAGAAAACATTAGTCCCATCCCCTGCAGCATCATATATTATGATTTGGCAATTCACTATTAGGTATAGGTTTTTTCTTGAGTTAGCAACTTTTGCTATCTAAATTTTCTAGATGCAAATTGGTAATTTATTATGGATATCAACCTTTGGGCCATGGTACACGAGAACAAAAATAATTTTCCTTTAGAAAAGTTTGGGACATGGCAACATAATCATTTGATACAGTATTTCAGCTAGTGATTGCATTATTGGAAAAACAGTAATCGTGGTTCAACATATTATATTTAGTAAAAAAATAATTATATATATAATTGCTATTGTAGATTAAATATCAAGTATCAATACCTACATAGCCATCAAGCTTGAATAGGACCTGTGTGATACAATGATCAGCTATCAAGCTTTTAACTTATTTCTAAGAAACAATATCTATATAGTCAATTGGAACTTCTTCATCCTCTATATAGCCATATTACAATATCTATATAAAACTTGAAAAATTCTGGCAACTTCTTCAACATCTACATAAAAGAGTTACATTAGCATGAGAAATTACATGTTTTTTGTAATTTTGTGCCTGTGCACTAAAAATGCCAGGAACAACAAGGGGCCTAGAGGAAAATTTAAGTGAAGGCATATGGGAGCGTATAAACTAGGAGAACTAAACAGCTCCAGACACAAGAAGCCATACTACATCTATTTTAATGTATATTATGGAGGTTAGGTTCATATCAACAACATCTCCCTATCCGAACTATCATTTAGCCACCAAGTTAAAAATGCCTAATTAGTTAACAATGAATTTGAACACTTGGATTGAATACTCTAAAGCGTTTGTCCCCACACAAGAATAAAGTTGTATAATTAATGTAATTTATAGGTGGCAGTAAATAGATACCTAAGGGAAGTTAATTAGGCCCAACACAAGTAGTAGTATCTACAATATAGGCCGGTGTCGATCAACTACAAGCCACCTGCAGGGAGAAGGAAACATTAGCTGCTATGGTAGAAAAGAATGTTTTTCTAATCAAATTTGTCTGCACAATATTATCACAAAACAAAGACTCGTATATCATAGGAAAAGAAGAAATATTATCACTACCCTTGAGAATTTCCAGTGACATAAGGGCAATGTACTCTAAATCGATCTAGAGTTGTATATCATACACAAATTTGAAGAAAACATTAGCATTTCAATATGTAATGCTTGTTCGAGTTTGTCATGAGAGGAATCTATCAGACTCTGAAGAAAACATTAGCACTTCAATGTGTGCAAAATATTATATATTTAATTGGTTTTCTTAACAGCAGCGCTAATAATCTCTAGTAATACCATGTAGGAAAAAAAATCATGTGCACAAAGTTATGTAGACATGTTAGAGATGAGGGACATGAAGAGTAATCTTTTTTTCTTTATTATTTGTGAATGAACTATGAAAGAAAACACGTATAGAGAAAAAAAATGTGTGTCAGCATACTAATTCTTTATCATAAAATTAAATATCAATGAGACACAGACACTTTCCACGAACTTCAATATGCAACAAAGTTATGTGTTGATTGGTTATTGTTGAATGGATTTGTATTTCTTGTGTTTGGTACTTTCTTCATACTATTAATTATAAAAGGTACATAAATAAATAATTAGCATCACCACCTTGGCGTTTCCTACGGCTTAAAGCAACAAATTAGACCTTCTCATCCTCAAAACCACGTAATGGTTCACCCTTTAACAGCTGAAATCATTACAAATTAAGAGATAAGCCAAACCATATCCAAAATGAAAAATAGCATCCCTTGGAAATAAAA
The DNA here is from genome assembly GCA_029216955.1 of Iris pallida. Classification (NCBI taxonomy): domain Eukaryota; kingdom Viridiplantae; phylum Streptophyta; class Magnoliopsida; order Asparagales; family Iridaceae; genus Iris; species Iris pallida. Next base: position 11,358,177 of record JANAVB010027195.1, read on the forward strand.
AAAAATGAAGGTATACTAAAGAATTCATCTTAAAAATTTAAAACACAAATGTATGAGATGACGATGCATAAAAAAGAGTTACTTCTCATAAAAATAAATGGGTGAACATGTCGAGCAATTAAGAGAAACCTGATTGCCAGTACAAATTGTTGAGCAGTAACATGGTAATTCCTGGCGAATTTGTACATATGGCATATCAAATTAGAGAGATCTAAAGTAGACTATTAAACGAACATTCAAGCAAGACGCTATAAATGCTAAATTATCTCGCACCTATGTCCATATGCTCTATAGGAGCAAGGGCTACATGGTGCCACCCTGGTGGTAACCACGGACCTTGGCTACTTCCATACTTTAAGAAGACAAGAGAATTTTGACTACATACATCTTAGAAATAAAGAGAGTATACCTGTCAGGTATAGGCTGACCACCTTGAAGCATGTCAGATGAACTGCTAGTAGAGCCACCCTATTCAGGTGTGATACAAAAACAGCTTCAGTATATGATGGAAAGTAAAACTTCCATCTTTATTAAATAACAAACTAAAGAAACTCACTCTTTTCAAATCAAGGTGAGGTCCAGGCAATAGCTTTAATATTTCTTCTATAGAACGCCTGCAATGGCAAGTCTAAAAGATTTTCAAACTTGGGAGTTTCAACAAAGACGACTAATCAAAAGAACAAGGAAAAACAGTTCCAACAAAATCAAGTATTTGCATGGAATCGTCAAAACTAAAGCATAAGGCCCAGCAAAGGAGCCTGGAGGATGCTTTGAGAAAGCTTTTTGAGAACAAGCTTGCACTGCAGCACCTTTTTTATAGAGCATAATTTAATAACTGAAGGAACAAATATTATTACTAAAGGATGTCTCAGTTTTGAGAACTTACAGAACTAGACATTATAAAGCAGTCAAATGAACATAATAGAATATTATAGATTAACTTTCCTGAGATAAGAATTATTAAGTTGTGTACTACCAAAAAGTTGATGTGATGAAAGTCACAGATAGTATGCAGAATCTACAAAGATGTCTGTTATGCTATGTATAATTTGTGTGTCAAGTGAACATAATGGAAGATATGCATCTTTGGATATAAAAAAAATTAAGCTGTACTACTTAACAAATGTAATGAAAATCCAGATGTTATGCAAAATGCAAAAATATGTGAGTCGTGCTGAAGTGGTTAAGATGTTGAGTAGAAAGTGTCGGGCAATGGAAATCAATGAACTTATCCATTATACATTCGTTTGTCATCCTTATTTAGAAGAAATGACTTGCTTGCTATCTATAAATCAAGATGCTAACTAGAAAATTTGGCAGCCAATGGAAATAAGTGAATTTAACTATCAAATCATATACGATACAGCCGATACGTATCGGATTTGGCACGTCCCAATCCGTACCAACCACTAGCATTACTGACCAATACCAATGTTGGGCGTCCCTCTCCCGATGACTACAGACATCTTAGAAATAAAGAGAGAATACCTGTCAGGTATAGGCTGACCACTTTTATAACGGATTTTCACAAAAATACTTTACATTAAACACACCTTAAAGAATTTTGCTTCAAACTTTCCGCGCGACGATCAGTTATTGTAACATACACTCCACCGTGACCACCCCCAATCACCACCTAAAATCCAGAGAGACTATTCAAATAGGTAACCTAGAACATTGTAGAATAACCTAGAACATTGACAAACTTTTCACGAGTATTAAAGACTTCATCTGACAGAACTATGCCAAAATCATAAGCTTTTTCTCAATGGTGTCAATTTTTTTACGATCTATTTGAAATATTGTGCAGATGGAAAACTGTAGTCATAGTAGAAACAATAACAAATTAAAACATTGCAGAATTGACAGAAAAGATCCACTACACCATTTCACAAGTATTAAGGACTTAATATGCCAGAATTATAAGCTCTTTCAAATAGATTTTAATTTGTTGACGAACTATTTGAACTTTTGGGGGGATTGAAAACCTAACCTAGGAGAAACGAGAACAAACTAAAACATTGCATAATTAACAAAGGAACGTTCATTACACCATTTCACGTGTATTAAGGACTTCATATGCCAAAATTATAAGTTTTTTCCAAATAGATTTCGAACTTTTGGCAAACTATCTGAAACTTTTGGGATGGAAAACCATAGCCCCTAACCTTAATAGAAACTATAAGAAACTAAAACATTGCAGAATTAAGAAATAACATTCGCTACACCATTTCACGAGTATTACGAACTTTATACGCCAAAATTACAAGCTTTTTTTCGAAAAATATTCAATATTTTCGGGATTGAAAACCCTAAACCCCTAACATAATAGAAAGATAAACAAATTAAAGCATTGCATATTAACAAAGAACATACATACACCATTTCACAAGTAGCTGCAGACTCTATATGTGCCAAAATTATAAGCTTTTTTAGAACAATTCAAAAAAGAAGTAAAGCAAATTAAAACACTGCATAATTAACAAAGAACATACGTTAACCATATCATAAGTATTAAAGACTAGTAGTTGCCAAAATTATAAGCCTTTTTCCAACAATTCAAAAAAAAATGGGATTGGAAACCCTAACCTATTGGAGAGGAGAACAAATTTAAACATTCAAAGTTAAAAAAGAACACACATTGCATCATTTTTTCACGAGTAGAAAGGACTCTGTATGCCAAAACTATAAGCTTTATTTTCGTAATATATTACGAATTTTGTTACGACCTATTCAAAATTTTTGGGAATAGAAACCCTAGCACTGGTATAAAGGAAGGAGAAGGGAAGAGGAGAGTACCCAAATTTCTTATTTTTGGGAGGGGTGGTGAAGAGGATTTTGGTGGCGGTCGAGAAATCGAGGTTCCGGATCTTCCGGTAGGCTTCCTCCCTCGTCACTACGGAATTCTCCTCCGCATCCGCCGACGACGACTCCGACGCCGGCTCCGGCGGAGGAGGGGGCTCGTGCTTCTTGCCCTTCTTGTCATCGCGACCGTGCTGGGAGCAACGACGGCAGCGAGAGTAGGAGGTGGCGTCAGGAGCGACGATGGGAATTTTTTCGGAAGGAGGGGAAAAATTAGGTCTTTGGGGAGAATGAAAAATTAGGGCCTTTGGGAGATAATTTCTTATAGTGTATCCAACGGTGGAGATTTCTGCTAAGAGATCCTATGGGTAGAATAGGATAGGAGAGAGGAAAAAAATTCAAAAAAAATTGGTAGTGAGCCGCCAAATGCTTGCCATTCCCGCCGAGATTATTTGGGACGTTCTTAGATTTATTTGGGACATAAAATTTTAATAGTCCAATTAAGATATCGATTTCTCAATCTGTCCCAAATAATACTATTTTTTTGTTACCAAAAACATAGTCGTCCCCAAAACTAAATTTTTAGGACGTTTCGAACTAGCGTTACTAATAGTGTCGTCCCAAAAGTTTACTTTTTTTGTAGTGAAAGATCGAGCATAAAAATGACCCAAAATACACTCCCAGCGTAAAGTGACAAACTGGCGTAAAATAGCCCAAATTAAACTTCCCGCGTAAAGTGGCTAAAAAATAGCCTTGAGCGTAAAAAGTAGCCCAAATAAATTTTACACCCGCAATAGCCTTGAGCATAAAAGCTCGAATAGCTATCGTGCGTAAAAGAAGCAGTTTTATTGAGCGTAAAGTAGCCTCATCTGCACACTATACGACGAGTATTAGGTTTGGTGAAAAGATTTTCTCGGCTTCTGTGTAATCCTGCTGTCAGAAAATCATTGCGTCAGATCAAACCATTTACATTAAATACGGCCTGACAGTCTGTCCCCGGCGTAAAAGTGGAGGATAACTCTCGCATAAAAGCTTCTCGCATAGAGAATAGCATGCGTAGAGAGTAGCTCGCGTAGAGTCTGAGTTTGACTCAGTTTGAATTGCGTAAAGTTCTCAACTTCTTTGACTTGGTCTTTGAAGCACTTTTTACGCTCCTACAAGACCCCCTTCAAAGTTTTCAAATTATTTTCAAAATTTGAAATACTTTGAACAGAAGCGTAAAATTCGGTATTTCAACAGTCAGCGTAAAATTCGGGATATCCGACGGTCATCCGCATAAAAGTCGGGATATCCAACAGTCAGCGTAAAATTCAAAAATTTGAACCGATTCAAAATTCTCTATAAATAGAGCTCTTCGAATAGAGATAAAACTTTACTTGTCTTTCGTAATCCCGATCTCTCTTCACTCTTCTTCCTCATTCATACTATCGCTTCGATCCGATGTCCCCCAAGAAGTCCGCCGCCAGCAGCAAGGGCAAGAAGCCCGTCGCCGATTCATCGTCGGCCGACCGTGCGAAAACCCCCGTCCAATCATCAACGACGCCCCAATCAGAGAAACCCCGCCGTGGCTCCAGCAATGAAGGGTAAAGCCCTACTTAATTTCGGCTACGAGTTCGGCGGAGAATAAGAAAACTCGAACCTTCAAATTTCACGCCCATGTCATACGTGTCAGCGTAGAAACTGAAATAACATACGCCCACGTTATACGTGTCAGCGTAAAATTATGAACATACGCCCACGTCTATACATGCCAGCGTAAAATTAAGAACATACGCCCACGTCTATAAGTGCCAGCATAAATTTCAAAATACGCTCACATCAACATGTGCTGGCATAAAAATTAGAATACGCTCACGTCAACACGTGCCAGCATAAAATTCACAATACGCTCACATTAACATGTGCCAGCGTAAAAAATTAAAAGCTCACGTCAACACGTGCCAGCGTAAAAATTAAAATATGCTCATGTCAACACATGCCAGCATAAAATTCAAAATACGCTCACATCAATATGTGCCAGCATAAAATTCACAAGTGAAAAACTTTTGTGTAAAACAAATAACTTTTACACTTTAAAAGTTTTTATCAACTTTAATAAGCATAAAGTTTGCATAGTCGGAGTCCTTAATCTTTATGCGTAAAACTCAGACCAAATTATCTGCGTAAAAATTTCAAATTAGATTTTCACTAATTTGATTTTTTTCTTTTTTCTTTTGGCAGTGGACTTGCAAACTCACCCACTCGCAGAAATATTTGGCTCATTAGCTGGTATGGTGGGCTCAAACTATTTAGAGAACATGTCCCATGTGGAGTTTCCCCAGTCGAATCCGGAATTCCCTGTAGAGAGAGCACAGTTGATAGCTGCCCAAGTGTAACGCCCCAGTCCCATAATACAAAGGACAAAGTACGTGAACATGCCAGCTGCACATATACGAAAAATACTCTAATATATGGAATCCTCACATATGCACATAAGCTGTAAATAAATAATCACAGGCCAGAATAACATATCTAATCTCATCACAGCTCAACACAGAAGATAATAAAGTCCAAATGACTAAAGCAGAGTATCAAAAGATAGCCGGGTGAACATACTCACTCCAAACTGCTATGAAAAATAGTCTCACAAAATCGGAGTCCGACCTCCGCAAAATAGAAAGAAAACAGATATAAAATAATGTCTATAACTGTCTCAGATAAGAAATAGACTAGAAGTCATAAGGCACTGCCTCGTCATCAATGTAGGATAGCTCCAATGCCGCTCCGTACTCCTGTGGAAAATCGTCTAAACCTGGAGAGATAACCATGTCCTCACGGGACATAGCAAGATACAAGAAAATACCATGCCATATGAACTGTGATAATATAATAAAAGAAAAATGTATGCATGCAATCGGGTTCCTGACCATTCTACCGTGAATATGCAATTGAGATACATTCCTTCGACGCATGAGCCCTGGCTGAATATAGGATCCGGTATAGTCCCCTCTTGGGCACCAATGACCAAGAGCATGACGTTCAAAAACGACAGTGGCCAACCTGAGAGGCTCATACCCGTATCTCCAGCGGAGCTTTCGGGTTACAAGGGAAGTACAATCGAAGCCCATACGTCAGGTAATGTTTTCCCCACCCAATGCCTAGTATCATCATCTCCATGACTGATATGAACCTCTAGTAACCGCCAAGCCTTCTAACATGCAATACTATTGGCAGTTACTCCTATCCGTCGCACGCTCCATACGTATCGGTGGCCAGCCGACTACGCGGATACGTGTCCTACATGTGACTCACATCACGTGATACAACAAGTGTCAAGGCCGTATGAGATATACCAATACCTCAACATCAATGGGTGGTCACTAGACTAAGTCAATGTAAGAGAAATAAAGAAGACAAGATAAACGACCGATAGAGTCGCTTGCACCCAAGTGTGACTTGGACGCACAGTTTAAATATCAAGAAACAAGAATGCTAAAAATAACATCTGAAAATAAGAAGTATAATAATCACAAAGTAAGGTGGCAAGGTATCTTGCCTGATGGTGCAAAGTGGCAAGTCCAAGTAATCACAATGTCAGCCAAGAAACGTCACAATCTCCAAACAACTCCGGACGCTGAAACAAACATGCACTCGGTGTAAAAGATATACCTAGCAACGCCGTCCAAAAGTCTAATTCTGGAACAGGGGCAAAATCGTAATTTCGGGTCAAAACGATATCCGCTGTTGGACCCGCTTTGCACCGAAACGCATGCCAAAGTCTATGGTCTCTAAAGTCGTCAAACTACATGTCTACAGATTCAGTTTGAGGAGAGGAACTCAACGGTATGTCCATTTTTGGATTCCGAGGAGTCGTGCACAAGATCGCCCATTTGAGTGGGTCGCGGGCCCGCCAAAAATGGGTTCCGATTCGACCTTCTCATAATCGAACCAAACTTGGCATACAGGACCAGAATTTCGATCCGGACCTGTTGGCACAAGTTTCGTCTCGATCCGACGACTGTACACGGAATTATAGGCATGTTTGCAAAACATCGATACGGTGGTATCTCGACGGATACACGTGGATTTCGTCGCGCACACGCAACGAAACTGAGTTCTGTCAGTTTCCACACGTCCGTAACGTCCATACGCGCCTTTCGATGCATATAGCACCCGACCGTGTCGCCCAATTTTTTGGGTCGTACGTCGTATCGGACACAATTCAGAAAAATTAATATAATTAAAAACATGTTTTTTCTCAACTTCAACATCAATCTACTTTTTACACGCTAATCGAAACGACGTTCCAAAAGATGCATTGCGATCTCGGTTATGTTGTCTTTTACTATTTTTAATTAGTTCCTATAGTAGTTTACTGTACAGCAAGTAAATTGGCCGACAAGTTGTCGTTTTAAAACAGTTTTTAGTATCACAGAAAACAGATTTTTGTTCAACTTCGTCTTGATTTTTCGAGCAAGTTAATGGGTTGTTTTCGAAATCCACCTAGAGGATCTCGAAGAGGGGGTCAAGTCTACTTTCCAGAAAATCTTACAGATCGAAAAATTGGTGCTACGAGTAAAAAGTTACATCGTAGAGAAGTAGGGTACCTTGAGTGGAAAAACTGCTCCGTGGACGATGCGGGGCTGACTTACGATGCTCCGTTCGTCGCGCAAGAAGCTCCGTTGCTGGTGAAACGAAGTCGTGGGCGAAGGGGGTATAATCAGCCTCAACTTTCGTTTTGGAAGATTAGGGTTTTGAGGCTTGTGAAAAAAGTTACATATATACCAAGTTGTAACAAAACCATACTAATGGGTTTATGATTTAAGAACCCACGAATTTGGGTTTCGTTTGGGTGAGTTGCTGCTGCACGCAGCAGGGAATTAGGGGCTGTGGGACCCGCCCACATGGGGGGTTAGTTGTTTTTAATATTTTTTTCTTTTCTTTTCCTTTCTTTATTCCTTTTCCTTATTCTTTTCTTTCTTTAAAATACTGTGGTCGGTCCCAAGGGGCCGACCACCACTGAATTCTTTTTTTAAAATATATATATATATATATATATATATATATATATATATATATATATATTAAAAAAGCAATAAATTCCCAAAAATTTACCAATAAATTCCAAAAATCCTAGAATTTGTTATATACCTTATTTAGTAGAAATATTAACAAGCACACATATAATATATACACACGTGCATTTATATTTACGTACATATACCAAATAAATTATAAATAATATAGAAAAATAATTTTTAAGGCACTAAATAATTTAGCAAAATTTCATGTTCGGTTTTATATTTATATCCTTGTAATTCTTCCATTTAGTTACATTTCTACTTGAACTATAAGCAGGAACATTTCTTAGGTTATCAAATAATACATAGTGCAATATGGTCAAAACATGGTATCTATTATGTATATAGTAAGAAAAAAATATATACCCCCGGAAACGAGGAGTCCACTCAACAGATCTTTTTCCTCTCTTCTTCTATCCAACCGAGTGGTTTATCTTCGTTATAATTATAAGAGGGTCAAAAATCCTTTATTTTTGCAACCTAATCGCTCTTTTTATTTTGGAAAATTTTTTTTATCAGTATACTGTTTCTTCTACACATCTGTCTCCAATCGATAATATGGAATAGTTAGGATTTTTTTAAGAAAAATAATCAACGGTCCACTCACAAGACAACCCCTTCCCCCACCAGGCACTAATTTATTTTTAACATCTAATTAGATCGGGTAATTATTCAAATTAAGAATATTAGCTCGTTGCTTTTGTTTACCAGAATTGGAACCAAGAGGTTCTATCCATTTATTCACTAGACCCAACTATAAATGTATGTTAATTTCTTTTGTCCTCTTCCACACAAATCAAAACAAAATTTTGTAATGATCCGATAAGGATAAACTCCAAATTCTATCTAAATTCTACTACTAAAAAAGAATAATATACGAAATAAAAAATTCGATTTTTTTCTTATTATTACGACATGCTGTTTTTCTTCATTCATCACCTTTCAGGATCAGTCACGGTCTTATAGACTCTACCAATAGTCTGGACGAATTCGTTGCTTCATCCAAAAATGTGTAAAAGATCATAGTCGCACTTAAAAGCCGAGTACTCTACCGTTGAGTTAGCAACCCAAATAAATATGATATATAGAGATGATAAAAAAAAAATCAATTGAATTGCACTGCACCACTCCATCAAAACATTGAACTAACAAGAAATCGAAAAGAAATATTTTAAGGTCAATTTAAAAAACAACGGAATAGAAATATCAAAATTGACAGACCGCTTTTTTCGTTAAGAAAATGCGTCTTGTATAAAAAGAAATCCGACAAAAACCCATTGACTAAAGTGAAGAAAAAAGCAATAGGGATTGGGGTAAACGGATCCATTTGTCTACGATCGATCAAATTATATTTCTTTAATACACCATTGTCAATATAAATGGAGTGTTGAGAAAACAAATTAATAAGGAAATCAAATAAAGACTTGTGTTGGATTGGCACTACATAAAAAAGAAATTTAGATGAAAAATAAAGACGAGGTGAGGTGGAGAAAAAATATCGGATTTATTCAATCAATAGAGGTCCAATAAACAAGATTTACTACTTATTTGTTGGCGGATTCCCCTACAAAAAAAAATGAAGATATTCAAGATGAAGTATGAATAGAACAAAAAAAGGGCAACTTGTAGGTAAATAATTACAAAAAAATAGATACTAGTTAACCCCCCTCTTTTATTCATTCATTTTGTTTTTTCCTTTAATTAACTCTAAGTTCTTTCTTGAAATAATTCTGCCTTCCTTAAAATATCCTGAACAGTTCCTGTAGGTTGAGCGCCTTTTTCAAGGAAGTATAGAATAGCGGGAACATTTAAATAAGTTTTATTCTGTATCGGATCGTAAAAACCTACTTTTCGAAGATCTCTTCCTTCTTTTCGGGATCGAACATCAATTGCAACGATTCGATAGATCGCTCATTGGGATAGATATAAATAAATAATGCCCCCCTAGAAACGTATAGGAGGTTTTCTCTTCATACGGCTCGAGAAAAAATGATTCTAATTTCTGTGTATAATAGCAAATGGATACATAAGAGCATAAATTAGACTATGATTTTAGTTATTTTTTTGTTCTTCACTACACTTACAGAAAAAAAAAATATATCATTTGTACTCATAACTCAAGTTGGATAATTCGTAAAGAATTCAAAGTGAAATCCTCAGAAATTTATTGAGTCGTCTCTAACCTCTTTTGTTTGTATCATCTCGAATCTATTTTTTTCCTCATTCTAATAAAATTATTGAGACAATTGATGAAAATTGCGTTTCCTTGTTTCGAAATCCTGTCTCTTTGCTTTGTGAAATCCTTGGGTTTAGACATTACTTCGGTGATTCTTACTTCTTTCAAAATGGCAGCAACATACCTTTTGTTATTCATTTCTGTGGAAAAGAAATTTGAAGGATTGATTCCTTTGTAATACACTTTACATCGAAAAAGTTTTTCAAATTTCGACAAATTTGACTTTATTTTGAATTCAAACTTGTTCGAATTTGAACCTTTCAATTTATATATTGATATTGATCAGGATATACTTACAAAGTTAGTCTCACTTATTCATTGTTACTAACCCTAGATTTCCCCGATAAATGAATAAAGATTTTTTACTCGAGCTCCATCATGTACTATTTTTATTTACCAACCCAATACAAATTAGGTTCTTAGCAGGAACAGAACAAACTATGTCGAGTCAAGAGCATCTTCATTCCTATAGAAAATGGTGGACGTAAAAATCCACAGCGGATCATGTCCTTTGCCTTGTGAAATCCTTGGGTTTAGACATTACTTCGGTGATTCTTACTTCTTTCAAAATGGCATCAACATACCTTTTGTTATTTATTTCTGTGGAAAAGAAATATGAAGGATTGATTCCTTTGTAATACACTTTACATCGAAAAAGTTTTTCAAATTTGACTTTATTTTGAATTCAAACTTGTTCGAATTTGAACCTTTCAATTTATATATTGATATTGATCAGGATATACTTACAAAGTTAGTCTCACTTATTCATTGTTACTAACCCTAGATTTCCCCGATAAATGAATAAAGATTTTTTACTCGAGCTCCATCATGTACTATTTTTATTTACCAACCCAATACAAATTAGGTTCTTAGCAGGAACAGAACAAACTATGTCGAGTCAAGAGCATCTTCATTCCTATAGAAAATGGTGGACATAAAAATCTACAGCGGATCATGTCCTTCAAGTCGTACGTTTCTTTCTACCACATCGTTTCAAACGAAGTTTTACCATAACATTCCTCTAATTTAGAATTAAATTTTGAACCAGTATGTAATTGATTCAATATGGAATCATGAATAGTCATTGGCTCAACCGATAGATAATAATCTATAATTTCTAACTTTCTCTCTACGTATAAATATTTATATAAATATTTATACGTAGAGAGAAAGGGGTTCATTTATTTAACCTAACCCCCTATTCTATCATACATATGAATGAAACAGATTTCTCAAAAGGACAAATAAACGAGTTTACTTAAATATTATTTGATTTCCATTTTCAACATATTCGAGTATCAAGGTTTATTTTATATTATATGAAGTAAAAAAAATAAGATCTGGATCAATTTGTTTTTCCTATTTGTTCTTTCTCGGCTTTAGAAGTTTTAAGACGAACGATAAAACTAGTATCAAAAACTATGTACTCTTTAGTTTCCACATTTTATGTGGAATTGAGATACGCCCTTTATTTTCTTTAGACTTTCTTTGGGGAAAGGAATAAAGTGCCCTTTCTTTCACATTTTGATTACGAACGCATCGCGTGAGAATTCACATTTCATGAATATGGAACATAAGTTTTCTTATGAAAGAAAAGATAGAATTCTCCGAATTATTCCTAGAATCAAAATCAAAGGATTGGATCACATTGTATCCAACATTAAACAGAAAGTTGTTAAAAAGAAGAATTTTTGTTTCTGATAGAGACAATCTGGGACGGAAAATCACTAATAAACACTAATATTAGTATTGGTTATTCGTCAATACAAAACCAAAATATGAAATATTTTGTTGCTAGGATTCAACACATAGAAATATGAAAAAAAAAATTATTGATCATTACATAGAATTCAATTAAGATATTGTATGAAACTATAATTCCTTGTATTCTCGTTTGAGAATGAAAGGAAGGATTTTGGATTGGGGAGAGTTCGAAGAAAAGGAATGACTTTTTACCTGCTTTTTTTTACAGTTTTCCTTCATAAAAATAACTCAATCAAAATCCAATTTTCTAATCTACAATAACGAAATGTTTGTTATGCTTAATATCTTTAGTTTCATCTCTATCCGTTTTAATTTTACCTTTGATTTGAATAGTTTTTTCTTCGCCAAATTGCCTGAGGCTTATGCCTTTTTCAATCCAATCGTAGACATTATGCCTATCATACCTTTATTCTTTTTTCTCTTAGCCTTTGTTTGGCAAGCTGCTGTAAGTTTTCGATGAAATATTTTATATTCCGTAAAATTCAGTATTTATTCAAAAAAAATAGATAAGATCAGAGAAATCTTACATTTTGAACCCTCGATTCAAAAATAGAAATTCTTATATATTGAATAACCTAACCGTGGTGAGAAATCTTGATCCACTTATTTCCTCGTTCTGACCTTCCAGTGAACAAGGACTTTATAAAGTCCCCCACAATACCAAATAATGGATGTGGCAAAAAAAATTTTGTAATGAAGGAATTAGATCCTTCTTTCTTATTAAAAATAAATTCGTGAAAATCCCCCCTTTTTTTTCATTTTTGGGGTGTAATGCCAAAATAGTGTATGTAATAAATCAAGGTAATCCATTTCCTAAAAAAAAGTTCTTGGAGATTGTGCAATGCTTACTCTCAAACTCTTTTTTTACACAGTAGTAATATTTTTTGTTTCTCTCTTCATCTTTGGATTCTTATCTAACGATCCGGGACGTAATCCTGGACATGAGGAATAAAAAAAATATTTTTCGTTTTTCTTTACTTTTTCTTTATTTTGTTTCTTAGTTTTTTTTATGTATGGAATTTACCTATGATGAAAAAGGAAAAGGATTGACATTTTTTCAAATTAGAAAGTCTGAAGTGATCAGAGGGAGCCGAGAGAGAGGGATTCGAACCCTCGGTACGAATAATTCGTACAACGGATTAGCAATCTGCCGCTTTAGTCCACCCAGCCATCTCTCCCAATTGAAAATGGAAAATTTTTGTGTAATGTAACACGTGAAGTAAAGGTTGATAAAAACTCTTGTTTTCCTTCTTTATTATAATGATATAATAACATAATGATAACAATATATTCGAAATGGATAACATCTTAGATAAGATATTTACGAATTTGATCAGTAATTCCATTTCGATAATGATTCGAAACAGATATCCACCAATGGAATAGATATAGAAAAAATATTTTACTTCACTTCTTTGATTTTGTAAGAAAGGCTCATTACCCCGGCTTGGTTAAGTAAAGTACTGGCCGGGCCATTACATCACTTCTTTTGTTCTAATGAATTATTCATAGATCAAACAATTTCATTATGTAGGATTTGATATAAAATGAAAATTGTTATTGAAACAAGAACATGGACAATTTCCATTCCTGTGATAGAAGTGTTATTTCTTAGTATTATTAATACTATAGTATGGTATAGTTATAATATAACTCATTTACTTGTTCAAGGGACAGGCTTTATTTGAATACTTGAGATCCAATTGAACCGAATTCATAAGATCTGATCTGTCAGTTGAAAGGAAAGTTGAAAAAGAAACGTGAAATTTCTCATTTTGACGGTCCAGCTTTAATAACTCCTTTGATCCAAGACTGTTAGTAATGACTTCCCACAAAGGAAAGGAAAAGCATATATATAATAATATAATCGAACTTTCTTTTTATGTTTTTTATGTTATTTAAATAAGCTTTCCGCTCTTACCCTATTTTTTCAAGTCCCCAGTGGGACGAAGTGTCAACGCTATAATTTCTTTGATGCTATCTTTATAGTGTCTCATTCTTTTGTTCGACAAATGATCCATTCATATACAATAATGAATATGTAGCGGGTATAGTTTAGTGGTAAAAGTGTGATTCGTTCTATTAACAACTTAAATAGTTAAGGGGTCTTTCGATTTTTTCATATTCCGATCAAAAACTTTATTTCTTAAAAAGGATTAATCCTTTTACCCTCAATAGCATATTTGATTTGAGGAATCATATACATTCTCACGATTTGTATCCAAAGGTCAATTCGAAATTGAATAAAAAAAATGGGATTATGGAGTCGCGAAGCAAAAAAAAATTTATTGGATCAAATCTTCCAATTCAATGAGTATGAGTAAAGGATCTATGGATGAAGATACAAAAATATATTTCCCATCGTAACTAGATCTTTAATTTTTGTGTTGTAAAGAAAAGATTGAATCAAAATAGCTAGAAAACAATGGTTTTGGTTTACTAGAACGATCGGCATATTGTTTCAGCTCGGTGGAAACCAAATTCTTTTCCTCAGGATCCCGCGAGTGGAAATAGGGGACGAAGTAACTAGACTAAACAGATTTAGTATAATCCTCCCTCTAGAGGGATCATCTAGAAAGCGAGTAGCTTTGTATGCATTCAAGCCGACATAGATGTTATGGATCTCATTTTTTCTCTGGGAATACATCGACTTTCCATAAAGGAGCCGAACGAAAGCAAAATTTCATGTTCGGTTTTGAATTAGAGACGTTAAAAATGATCAATCAACGTTGACTATAACTCCTAGCCTTCCAAGCTAACGATGCGGGTTCGATTCCCGCTACCCGCTCTATATTACTTATTCTACATGCATTATCCATTTTTATATGCATCCTTTATTTTATTACCTAATCAATTTTCCGTGTAATCTTTTTTTTTTAAGAGAGAGGAATAATTTGAAAAAATAAAATAGGAATGAAAAGCGTTCATTGTCTAATGGATAGGACAGAGGTCTTCTAAACCTTTGGTATAGGTTCAAATCCTATTGGACGCAATTTTTTTCCATATATATTTTTTTTTAATGTCTATCCCAAGAAATCTTTACGTACATATACCAAATAAATTCTAAATAATATAGAAAAATAATTTTTAAGGCACTAAATAATTTAGGAAATATTGAGGGTTTACACCAAGGGGATAGAATGCTGCTGTCCATGATTAATGGAGAACTGTTGACCTCGCTGGATGGCCAACAATTTGCAAAGCCAGCTTTCTTATTCGGGGATGCGATAGACTTCAAGTCACAAACACACCCCAAGAAGGAGTCTTGGGTGTTCAAGTTTGGAGATAGAGCAATGTATCTCCCCGACATGGATAGAGATTATCCCCTGTCTGCATTTATCCATGCCACCCATCCCCGACAGATGTTGTGGAATCTGAATCCCAGCAGTCATGGAAGGCCAGGTAGAATCATCTTCAAGAGGGATAGTACCAACAATATCGGGTATCACGTCAGTGTTCCCAATGGCGGTGTCGTCCCCTTCTCCGGTCTCTAGCCTGGATTCACTCCAAGTGAAGATTCGGCTTTGATTCAGCCAGTGCAGACCCAAATGTTCATCAATAAGTTCATAAGGGCTGCAGTATTATATCCTCAGGCCAACCCTAGGCTACCAGGGTGGCTAACTCCTTTTAACCAGAACTGGATCCAAATTAGTGTTTGGATCATGAAGAACTTCAAAACATATTTGGAAGCAATCGGTCTGTATGAAGCAGTGGCCTCCACTAGTCAGGGTATACCACCGAACAGTAACTTGTTCATGGATCTGATGGAGATATATATCAGTTCAACATGAACTTTTGCGACCCCAAAAGGTGAAATAGGTCTCGCACTCCACGAGATGCAATTCATCTCAAAGCTTCCAATGGGGGAAGCCCCATATGAAGAATATGTTCCCTCAAACCAGGAACTTACAGAAATCAGAGAGAAGAACCCTCAATTGGTTGAGGTATATGAAGAGTTGATGTGCCATTACATGATTTGTACTACTATGCAAGAAAGTGGATCTCATTTGGCGTACACAAACAAGTGGACAACATATCTCATTTTCCATAAGGATAAGATATCCAAAGATGATAAAGAAAGATTTCAGGAGAACAAGGCTCCAACTATCAACACTGGTTCAACAATCCCTGCTGATAAAATACGGGATATGATGGTTGGCTATAAATTTTCGAACAAATATTTGTCCACCAAGACTGGGGAGTTCTCTACAGGAACCCAAGCCTTGAGTTTCCTCAGATATGGCAGCCAGAAGATCTCCAAGAAAGCCTTGCTGGCAGGCTTCCTTTCTCTATGGTTAAGGAGATGGGTTGTACAGAGGACCGGTACAGTTGATAGAATCCACCGAAACGTGCTATAGCCAGCGGTACGTTTGGTGTTTAAAATTAGAATCAACCTGTTATCGGCAATGGTGTGCCGAATAAACGCAAGTTTGAGGACTTTGGGGAGGAGCTAATCAACAACGCTCCTCATCGGAACATATTCCCTAGGGTAGAAATGCCCTACACTTACTTGATGGGCTGGCTGTTGCATCAAAACTGCAATTTGTTGCCACCAGGCCCTGGAGATGATGCGGAGGTCTTCCTCCAAAAATTCAACAAAGCCACATGGACTGCCACGACAGTGGCAGATACCCGAGCAGTATTGAATTATTCTTATGGATGGAACTTTTTCTGTACCCGACCACAAGTTCCAGCCGACTGCTTCGACGTACAATTTGAAGATGAAGTTGAAGGAAGAACTTTATTGTCAGCGCCAGTTTTCAGATAGCTACAGTGCATGAGACCCTCTTATCTGATGTACAAAAATGAAGACAGCTGTGCGTTCGAACCATATCTACCAAGTAGGTTCGCTTGCCAGTTTGGATATGACCAACTTCATGTTGGTAATCCCTCTACCAAGCTGATTGATGGTGCAAGAGGCTGGAGCTATTTTAGAACTGCCTGTACCGGTGCCAAATTCAAAGTATCAACTGCTACCAGCACCACCGAGCTACGTATGCTCACTTTTATGATTCCATCCACTCCTTCGCCTATGGCTACAACCTGAGAGATAGTCTAAGATGGCCCAAGGAAGGGAATGTTGAGGAGCCAATCAGGGTACCATCAGACATACCCGACGATACAGCTGTTCTAGATCAGTATCTGGAAGTTATCCCTACAGGAGTTGGAGAAAAAGCTGCGAAACCTATCATTATTGGCAAGTCTCGTAAATGGAAACACGGTGCAGCTGTTTCTCTTTCAAAGAAGACCCCAGAAAAGAAGAAGAAGACTACCACCAAAGGACCTTCTAAACTAAGAGGCCGCTACCCCAGAGATTGATATTCCATTCGAGGAGCCACAACATGTTGTATCTTCTTCAGCTTATTCTGGAGAAGGGTCCTCGGTCTTCCAACCAGCAGCGTTAACAGAAGCAGTGACGGTCCTATCTCCAGGACGTCTCAGCTCAGCTCTTCATTTGACTTTGCCACAAAAGGCAAGTTACTGAGGACGCTCCAGTACATACTGTTGATTCCGAGCTTATCTCGTCAGATGAACCAGCTATTTATTTTGACGATGAGGACTGGGATAGGGATTATGACGCGTATTTGGCACGTCCTACACCTATTCCAAGTAAATATAATTTATACAAAATCTATACAAAATTATGATTTTTTTTATATTAATTGTTTAATTTTTGTAGGTGTTATTATTGCCTCAAAGCTTGTGGATCCTCCTCCTCCTCAAAAAGATATTTATGAGGAAAATGTGGAGTCTGAGGAAGAGGATTCTTCTTCAGAAGAAGAGGATGCTCAAGAAGATGTACCATGAGAGCCCGAAGTGGAGACTCGGGAAGAATGTCCTCCATCTATGGAGGTACAACAAGAGCCAGAAGTGCAGGCTCAGCCAGAATTGTCCCCTCCTGCTGAGGGCAAGGATAAAGAACAAACTGCAGTAGCACCTACTATAGATGATGAAGAGGCTACTTAAGAAGAATTAGATTTCAACGAAGAATCAGTTGTAAAAGGACTCACTACAACTGAATACTTGAAGATGCTGCAGAGCATGTAGCTGAAGAAGGTGATGAAGGCATTATCAAATCATCAACTGAAGCTGGGAACGTTGTAATAGCATCTTATGCTATCGTTACTGATCCAGTACAAGTCCCTGAAGATACAATGCCCGAACCGGAGTCAGCTGCCACAACTATCATTTCACCCGCACCAATCACCGCCACCGAAACTCAAGTAGTTTCGCCTCCAGAAACGGCTGGAGTAACAAATGCTGAAGACACTATTCCTGAAGCTCCTGGGAATCAGTTGGCCATGGTAGCAGCGACAATAATGGCTTCATCTCAGCCTGCTATCAAGACAACAACATCTGCTCCTAGTCTTCAGAGAAGAGATCCGGTAGACATCATCGCTACACTGAGTTCAAGTGCAGAAATGAATCTCTTAGTTGAGATTCATACTGATACTTTTTACAAGACTCTGGCGGATCTAATCAAAGTGGTCCTAAATAAGGGCCTCAATTACGAGAGCTTGAAGGCGGCGATTGCTCTTACTATCAGAAATTTTGCCATGTTCAATGATGCGGTAAGAGCAGCGACATTGGAGAAAATCGTGGAGGGACTTGAACAGCCCATCAAAGAATATCTAAAGCTGTCAAGTGAAACCATTGAGAGTCTCATCCAAGAGGAGTATGGCGCCCTATCGGCTGAATACTTTGCTCGGGAGACAACTTTTAATGAGGCCCTCCATGAGTACAGCATCAAAGTAGCTAAAGAAAAAGATTTTTTGGCTGGAGCAAAGCCCTACCTGGATATGCAGAGAAAAGCCTATGAAACTTCGAATATAAGAATCCATTAACAGAATGATAGAATTTGCGAAGTCGAGGCTGAGCTGGCTCGCTTGAAGGCGCAGAGGGATCAGCTGATCTTAGCTCGAGACCAGCAGCTTACACAGAGCTCAATTTTAGAAGAACAAGTCTTTGGAACTGAGACTACCATCAAGACCCTTGACGAAGCCAAGGACAAGATGATAGTCACTTTTGCTGGACTTTCTCACATATGTACTTCCGAAGCTCGACGCTCCGTAGCTGCTAAAACTGTATTGAGCTCTCATGACAAGCGTCTAACGGAGCTACAGAAATTACTTCAAGATGTCTCTACCCCGCCTTAGGCAAATAAAGAGCTTTTGTAATCTTCTATCTTTTCCATTCTGTTATGTTTACAAGAAATAAATAAAATATTTATTTTGTGATCCTATCATTTATTTTAAAATTAAACAATAGGTATGAGATAGAAAACACTTATCAGAGGTAATATGAACGTGATAAGTCTTTTAAACTCAATAGATTATATCTTTCCAGAGGTAATGTGGACATGATAGATAATGAATCTTGTTTTCTGTTTAGAGTATACGATACTATCAGAGGTAATATGAACATGACAGATCGTAACAACTCAAAGAAAAATAGATTAATATCTATTCAGAGGCCAAATGGACTTGATAGATAGGAAAAGAAGTAGACTTAATATTTATTCAGAGGTCATGAGAACATGATAAATAATAAATCTCTCTTTTTAATCAGCTGATAAGACAGAAGATCAAAATTCTCTTTAAGGAGATAAGTAATCAGCTTAACCAAACATTGGTAGCTGGAGAATAAGGAAAAAATTTATACATAATATTTTTTCAAAAATTTGTCATTAATCGGCATCATGAGCAGATCTCCATTAGGTTTAGACAACCTATAGGCACCATTGGAGAACACTGTCTCGACCACATAAGGACCTTCCTATTTTGTTTGGAATTTTCTTTTGCTCTTATGAGTCATCACCAACGGTCTTCTAACAGTTAGAACTAGCTCACCGACTTTAAATACCCTCTCTTTAACTTTACGATTGAAAGTTCGAGATATGCGGGCTTGATACAGCTCAATGTGTTGTTGCACTTGAAGACGCTTCTCGTCCAATCCTTCGAGTTCTTGGAGTCGTAAGCGATCATTGTTCTCTGTAGTTAGCTCATTAGCAATGGCTATTCTAAGAGATAGAATCTGGATTTCTAGTGGATTAACAGCCTCACATCCGTAAACCAGTAAAAATGGGATAAAACCAGTAGGAGTTCGGATTGTCGTTCTGTAAGCCCATAAATATTCTCCAAGTTTCTCATTCTAATCATGTTTATTAGAAGAGACAAACTTTTTGAGAAGTTTAATGATTATCTTGTTGAAAGCTTCGGCCAAACCATTAGCAGCTGGATTATAAGTCGTAGAAGCCAAATTTTGGATCCGATTCTTATCACAGAACCGATAAAATGCCTGACTGGCAAATTATGGTCCATTGTCATGAATTATCCGTCGGGGAATCCCGAAACGATAAATGACATGATTTTTAATGAAGCTAACCACATTCGATATTTTCACTTCAGCAAGGGGAACTGCTTCCGCCCATTTAGAAAAATAATCGATTATAGCCAGTATAAACGGATGTTCTTTGACAGAATGAGGGTTAATCGGACCAATAATATCCATGCCCCAAGCTTCCAAGAGCTAAGAAGCTTTTGTAGGACATAAGAACTCAGATGGTTGATGAATAAAATCAGCATGAATCTGACACGCTTTACATCTTCTAGCATAATCTACAACATCTGCTATCATGGAAGGCCAATAATACCCCATTCTTCGAATACGTCCTGTAATTTCGGACCCGGTTGATGAGCACCGCAAACACCATCATGAGTTTTACGGAGTGTTTGCTTAGCTTCATTCTCAGAGAGACAGCGCAGCAAAAGTCCGTCATAAGAACAACGATATAACATATATAAAAAAGAATCATAATAGAATCGAAATGATCGTCTTTTGATTGATGCAGCTTCTTTTGGATCTTCAGGTAAAATTCCATGAACCGTATAATCAATGAATGGACTTCTCCAATCCCTTTACTGGAAACTTGATTTTGTAGTATAACTCTGTTCAATATGCAGATTATTTTTGACACAGAATAAGTCTCGATCCAATAAAGTAATGGTGTTTTTTCTTCTAATTGGAATAGCTAAGTCTGCAGCTAAACTAGCAAGAGCATCAGCTTCCAAATTTTGAGAATATGGTACGAATTCGATGAAGAATCCTTTGAATGAAAGGACCAATTCAATTACCACTTGATGATAAGGAACAAGGTCAGGATTTCTGACTTCATATGACAATCAGTTGAGAGTCTCCATAAGCTTCCAGGAACTCAATGTCCATCAATTTTGCTACTTGGAGACCAATTAGCAGAGCATTATATTTTGCTACATTGTTGGACATGGTTCATTAAGAGAATAAGCACGGTATATGACCATTTTGTCAGGAGAGACTAGGACGATGCCTACTCCGGAGACAATATTGCCTTTAGGCCCAACCCGCGATGCTCCATCGAAATATAGTTGCCAAATGTCATTCTTCAGAGTCATGTTGCAATCCATGACTTTATCTGGAATTTCCTCATATAGCTTCGATGTTTCAGGTATAGGGTGAGCTGCTAAGAAATTCGCTAATGCTTGACCATTTACTGATTTTTGAGGTACATAGACCATGTCATAAGGAGTAAGAAATATCGCCCAAGTGGCTAACCTGGAGTTAAGAATGCTCGATTTTCTCATCAATACCCGAATAGAATTTATTCTGGAGATGACATGAATAGTCTGTCCCGACACATAATATATTGTCTTTTGAACAGCATAAACCAAGGCCAAACATTCTTTCTCCACAAGAGTATACCTGTGTTCAGCTCCGACCATCATTCGACTAAGATAATAAATTGTCTGTTAATGACCCATATCACTTTTCTGTGCTAGAAGAGCACCAAGTGAATGATCCAAGGCTCGAACATATAGTAAAAATGGTCTCCCTACTGCTGGAGGTACCAGAACAGGTGGATTTGTAAGATATTGCTTGATTTCATTGAAGGCTTTCTGGCAGGCTTCATCCCACAAAAATGATACATCTTTCTTTAATAGACGGGAGAAAGGGTGACATCTTCCAGAAAGATTGGATATAAATCTCCTGATATAAGCAATTGTGAGCACCCTGAATTTCGGGTTGAATTTTTTTTTCATTTTATTTATTTTCCTGATTATTTGGTTTGATAAATATTTCATTCTATTTATTTATCTGTTAGTGTACTTTTTCATGCCATTGATATTTGGAGTATCAGGGATGTTCAACTCTGGAAATTCTCTTCACGAGTTTTGGAGTGGACACGATTACCTTCATGACGGTATATGGTGTCCCACCCAAACTTGTTCCCTTGTGCCCATTTTTCTTCGCTGAACTTCGGGTCGAATTAGACCGTTCGATCAGTAATTGATTTTCCTACTTTTTTCCTCGATCATTTTCAGCGCGTTACCATGATATTTAAATTGGGAGCGCAAGACCAGTCTTTTCCTTGAAACCAACTCCTCATTGATGATCTACTCGAGACGCTCGTCACCCATGACCTTCGTTTCCCACTCATTCATGTCATTTTGGGCTCCATTTTATTCGCACAACTTTCCCGACGCGTGACCCGATTTTATTTCACGCCACGGCGTCACATTCATTTTCCAACTTTATTTGTGGGTCCCCTGTCGACCAAAACCTGTCAGTCGCAACTATGGACATGGCCCACTTTGAGCCTACTACCCGTCCGCCACTTGTGTCCTATTTATTGGAATTCCCATGTGCTACTTATTTACACATGATCATCAACATCTAATTTTAATTCGATTTTTGCACAATGTCTAGTTTTGATCCAATCCGGCTCCACCGAGTCCAGTCCAGCTTGGTACTGCCCTCCATCGTGACACCCCCATATTTTTCTTGCCCAAAAATACTTGTACTCATTTTGCCTATTGTTCTATATTAATAGAAATTTTCTATTAATTTTAATTCCATGGAATGATATATTTTTCCCCCATTGAATCCTAGCCACTTGTTTCTCCAAACAAATCCTCCCCATTAATTCCTCATTCACTTTTTCCTCACTCCCTTGGCAAAGTGCAGCCGGCCCTAATCCCAATGGATAACTTTTTCCTCTCTCTCTTATCTCTTTCTCTCTCTCTTCCTTTCAAATTTATTACTACAACTCTATCACAAATTACTACCAGCAACAACTACAACTCCCATGAAACCGACAGCAGCTGCATCTCTCCAACTCCTCCATCCCGAACCCCTGGCTGGCCGACCACCCTTGGCCGGCCTCGCAGTCGGCCGTCGACCACCTTGGTTGGCCCCACACAGCCACCACCTTTCTCCTCCTCCATCTCCTTTCTCCTCCTCCAACACTTCATCATCTCGCCACCACCACCATTGCACTCCCACACCATTGCCGACCACCACATCTACTTCTCCTCCGCATGGCCGACGCCAGCCACCCCCCGGCCATCGTCGTCGGCCCCGTAGCGACCTCCTCCTCCCTTTACCACAGCCACCACCCGACCTCCATGTCGCGACCTCCAACTTTGTCAGCCGCCGCCACCACCACCTGTACAGCGCCGCCGTGGCCTCGCCGGGCCAGGCACGTGCGCGCGCAGCCCTCGCCGTGGCCAGGCCGGCCTCCCAAGCGACGCGCAGCAGCAAAAGGCACAGCCGCGCACCCCCTTGCGCGCGTGTGCGCGAGCTCCGACGAGTCGCCGCCGGCCACACCGCCGTGGCCTCCCCCGCAGTGGGCGATCACCGTCGACCCCCCTGGGGTCAGTCCCTCGCTCCCCGGTGCGACGCATAGCCTATTCGTGCGTTTACGTCGAAATCCCGTCGTGACGCGCACGTTTTGAACTCAGAAAGTGCGCTCCATCGCAGCGACTTCGCGCACGTTTTCCCGGAGATCCGACCGTTGGATTGGCGATTTCTTCGCTCCGTCGCAATCTCGGTATATCCACCTTCATCCCTGTCAATTTTCGTCCGTTAATTTTATCGTTTGGCACATCAAAATCGGCCACCAATTTGACCGTTTAAATTGCATTAAATTTGGACCGTTTCGCGGGGTCAACTTCGTCAGCTTGTATCTCCTCCACCGCAGCTCCGTTTGGTATGCTACCAGTTCTGGTATGAAGCTGGTATAACCCTCTTGCTACCCCTTCAGTTTCGTTTCATTGTGAGCTTGTTTGATTGGTTGAATTCGACGCCAAAGTTGGCCGTCCGAATTCCTAATTTCCAACTTGTAAAATTCCATTTTTGAACACGGGACTCCAGATTTCATTTCTGACACCACCATTAGACTTGTGGCGTCGTTCTGGCATGTTTTCATATAAAATTTGTTAGATTTGGAGAACGTGGGCCCGGGCACGCATTTCGGTGCAAAGCGGGTCCCACATTCTGGGTCAACGGGACTTTTTGACGCCGGCTCATCGGAATCCAATTCTGAAGATACTGTTGAGTTCGTATTGTCATTCTGGACTCGTTGACAGGTAGTTTGCTGAGTTTTGAGGACTTTGGCTCCGGCACGCATTTCCATGCAAATCGGAATTCCAAGTTCTGGTCAACGGGCCAAATGGAGATCGGGTCAACGGAATCCAATTCTAGAGATACCGTTGGGTTGGTATCGATATTCTGGTTGCGTGGACATATAATTTGTTATATTTTATAGACTTGTTTTTTTGCACGTTTTTCGGTGCAAAACGGCTCCGACACGGACACCGTTTTGACCCAAAATTACCTTTTTGCCCTTGTGTCCAAATTGGACCGTTGGGTAGGCTATCCTAGCTAATTTGACCATTCTGGACACGTTGGCGATGTTCATTTTATCGTCCGACAATGTTTGTTGATAATTTCTCTAAGTTTAACCTTTTAATAATTAATCAATAATTAATTCATATAATGTTCGTATTTCGGGATTAGTACAACGAAACTGAGATCAGCCAATTCCAGTGATCTCACATCGCTGAAATTGACAAGTTGGATACGTGGATCACTATAATAAGATTATCAACCTTACCGATAATTTTCTTATCTCGATTTGCGTGCCGTAAGTTTCGACGTACAAATAACGAAATACACTTTAATAATTAGACTAAATTTACCCTGTTTGACCAGTTGACCCAAAGTCAACTGTAAGTCAACACTTGACCTAGTTTGACTGGATTATTGACCGGAGTCGACCTAGAGTTGTTTGGACTTAGAAGAACCTAGAATAATATAGATTGATTTTAGAGATTCATTTATTACAACTTGAATACCTTGTAACCTGTGTTGCTTTAAATAGGACTCTGTAGCTTCAGTGGGACCCCCTATACTTATCAGCTGTTCAGGTTATCGAGGCGAGTACATTCTCTGTTCATTTCATATCCTGCTTAGAATTATTTCCTGCAGTAGATTACTTTACTTGTACTGTCACGTTGGTCACACGGATTGGTACTATATGGATCCCTTCTTGAGATGTTATCCTTAGGGAGCATCGGGTACTCTATGTTTTGTGTGTTTCACTTACATGGTGTATCACTATGCTTCGTTGATTCTTCGATCACTTGTGACATATACTCTTATGATCACAGAGCCATCCTGGAATCCTTATCCCATTTATGGGTCTACTATGTATCACCTTCGGGGTCTATCACCCTCGGGGTCTATCACCTTCGGGGTCTATCACCCTCGGGGTCTATCACCTTCGGGGTCTGTACATAGTATCATAACATAACCTGTTTGGATCCTTGTGTATTGATTGGGGGTACGGGGGAGTATATGTGGACATGTGAATAATACACCAGTAGTGTAGCATCAGAATCATTCCATAGTGTAGCATCAGAATCATCCCAGGCCATTTATATGTTCATATTGTACTCTGACTCACTAGAAACATGCTAGTTCTCTATGTATAGTAGATATTTCTATTACAGTTATCTCTCTGTTTACATACTATTTTTCTTTCAGTACCTGTATCTTACTTTACTGCATGTTATATGTTTTTCTAACCTGCTATGATCTGTTGAGATATACTGTACTCGCTCCAGTCCTGACTGGACCTGTTGATAAATTTTACAGATAGCTTGGGGATTGCCTGCTAGCCTAGAGGAGAGACATTAGAGGTTGTTTAGGTTGTTATTTCATTTTGTCTGGAGTTGTATTTACTTGTGGATTATTGTATCTTTATTTGAGTTTTGAGATGTACTTCTAGGTTCATGTATCTTAGACACTTAAACTTCTATCTCCTGTATTTATTTTGGATTTCATGTTTTATCTATCCTTATCATGCTCTACCTTAGATGTGATTGAGTTTGTATCTGCTATGTCACCCCCATTCGGAGAGTATAAACTGTTTAGTCTTATACTGTTAGATGCATTGAGACCTAGGACAGCGTTCTACCGTCGACACTGCGGCGTAGGCTGGGCGTTGCTACGTTCTCGTGTCCTAACCCTAGGGCGCGGGTCATGACACGTTTCTAGTGGTGGCCCATGCAGGTCGAGACTAAAGTGTAGTGGTATTCGAACTAGAGTACCACTACAGCCTGCAGTAGGATTAGGATATATTTGAAGGTACTCAATCACATATAGGAACCCTTGAGAGATTTCCGGGACGACCCTGGAGAATCTTATTTAACTTCGATTTGAAAACTCTCTTTTTCCCTTGATTTAATTTATTTTACTTTTGTTGTTAAATTTGATTTTTACGGATTATTGTTGAATTTGAGTTTGTATTTATTTTGATGGAAGATTTTCGAATTTTGAATTTTGATGATAGCTGTTGCATTCGAGTTTGCATTTTGATGGATTGTGTTCACTTTTGAATTTTGATGTTCGTTAATAAATTTGATTTGATTTTGAGTATTCATTATTGATTAATTTAATTTTTGGCAAGATAAAATTATATGGGCTAGGTCATCTATGTTATGGAATCTAGTCTTCTATAGTCACATTAGCCAGCATGGTAAGGACATATAGTCTGACTCTGGATGTATTTCTCGGGTGTGGGAATTTAAGGTTTACGCAGCCAAGCATGCGGCACCGCAAAAATGTTAAATACCATGATTCTAGAGATATGTGCATAAGTCAAGGGCTCTGTGATTATCGTAGCCTTGCTTACTAGTATGACGAGGATTTAGAGTACCATAATTTTGGATAGACGTATATGATTATCGGATTGCACCTTAAAATATTTTGAACATGTTTTCTCTACTTTTTCTCAGTCAAAAAAAAAAGAATTATTGTTTGATATTTTGCCTAGTTTCTTGTCATTTAACTTAAGAGTATGTTTAGTTCTTTTCATAAACCTTTGTGTAACTTCTTGCTATGAGTTTTTTTTAATACAATGAATCGATGATTTTACTAGATTTTGTCTTGGATTTGATAATTTAGCGCTGGGTTTCAAAATGGTTTTTCCTTAATCAGATAAACAAAACAGATTTTATCGTTAATTCCTTCTTGCTATTAATCTTGTATTAGATGATAATAAAACTGTCTTGATTTCGTCAATCACCTGCTTGCAATCTTGGTAGGAATCTAAATGTTAGTCTTAACGTAGAATTAATTTTTATTGGGACATGAGAATATGTATGTGAATATATATATCAGACACTTGCCTAACACGTATGCATGCTACACTTGATTCTCACATATCTAGATACTATTAATATGTTGATTGATGCTAAATTTTCAAAACCACAATATTTATGGTTTCCTGTTTTTCCAGTTAAAGTCGTAATTTAAATATAAATTTCATGTTATTATTTAGGTTTACATCACTGCACATATATGTTATACATAGAGTTTCAATTCAAAAAAAAATTGGTTAAGTTATGTTAAAATTGTAAAATCTGAGACTTCTGTGCATGTTAACCCTTAATACTGAATTCCAAATGTTTAGTTTAAATTATTGTTTTATTTTCTTAATATAATATTTAGAGCTGCGTACATTGTTGTAAGTAGGAATATAAATTTAAGTTTTATATTCTTACATGCTATTTTGTGATAAACATTGAGTTGGGTTTTAATGTTCAAGTTCTCCAAAATTCTGAAAACTAGTTACATGTTAACATTTTTACATTGATTTCCATGTTTAGTTAAATTTCAGATTTAATATGTAATATTGAACTGTATGCGTAGATAAATGTATTGGTAATATGATTAGGGTTTCATTTCTATCATGATAGGATGTATTGGGAGCATTGAGATAGTTGTGATGTTTCAAACTCCTAAATTTTGAATTTGTATTATGTTAATATTACACTGGTTTAAATGTTAGCTTAGTTTTCAGATTTTGTACGTAAGTGCTGAACTAAAACTGGATTTAACCTTTTAATACTAAGCTATAACCCTGTACAAGGACACACACACACTCTTTAACTTAGTATACCCTGCCGCGTAACCTAATCTTTCCTCTCTATGTTATGATTATATACCTAGATAGATATATATAGAGTTTATACATCCATGTTATAATTTGTATAGATACATAACTAAATCTCTACCTCTTTATAGATGTATATGGTTAGTCATGCATGTTATGATTAAATAGGTTGTGTACTGTAGGTCGTTAACCCATATGCCATGATTAGTGTAACTTGCTAGTTATTGTTGAAACCCGAATCCCCATATACACTTTCATGTATATTCACGTACACCAATGTCTGCTATCTAACCATATGAACCTGTTCACATACACCCATACACACACAAACCACATAATATTACATAATGCTAGCTTTTTCTCTCTAACGCTCTCTCTATATATTGTGATTGGATTTCAATGCAAGTGACTTTCGATTCTTTAACTTGTGATTTTGATTTTCTTGGGATAGTATTTTTTCGGATGATTGGTAGTCACCTTCCTTTATTTTTTTATGAGTACCAGTTTTCATATGGGGTGGTAGACAACTTTATAGTTTTGATGGTTGTTGTGTCTGTATCTTTCTATTTTAGCACCCTGGATTGCTTGTGTGTTCGATACCCTATGACCGTTGGTTAGCATGACTAGTAAACCTAGATGAGACTTCACTGTCACCGTTACCATGACCCTGGATATTGTCTTTTATCTGATGGTATGATTTATTTAAGTTCTGGGACTTTGATTTTGGGGGTTTAACATAGAGGGACTAGGGATATTTTAATTTCGAGGACGAAATTTTTGTAAGGTGGGTAGGATGTGAGCACCCTGAATTTCGGGTTGAATTTTTTTTCATTTTATTTATTTTCCTGATTATTTGGTTTGATAAATATTTCATTCTATTTATTTATCTGTTAGTGTACTTTTTCATGCCATTGATATTTGGAGTATCAGGGATGTTCAACTCTGGAAATTCTCTTCACGAGTTTTGGAGTGGACACGATTACCTTTATGACGGTATATGGTGTCCCACCCAAACTTGTTCCCTTGTGCTCCTTTTTCTTCGCTGAACTTCGGGTCAAATTAGACCGTTCGATCAGTAATTAATTTTCCCACTTTTTTCCTCGATCATTTTCAGCACGTTACCATGATATTTAAATTGGGAGCGCAAGACCAGTCTTTTCCTTGAAACCAACTCCTCATTGATGATCTACTCGAGACGCTCGTCACCCATGACCTTCGTTTCCCACTCATTCATGTCATTTTGGGCTCCATTTGATTCGCACAACTTTCCCGACGCGTGACCCGATTTTATTTCTTGCCACGACGTCACATTCATTTTCTAACTTTATTTGTGGGTCCTCTGTCGACCAAAACCTGTCAGCCCCAACTATGGACATGGCCCACTTTGAGCCTACTACCCGTCCACCACTTGTGTCCCATTTATTGGAATCCCCATGTGCTACTTATTTACACATGATCATCAACATCTAATTTTAATTCGATTTTTGCACAATGTCTAGTTTTGATCCAATCCGGCTCCACCGAGTCCAGTCCAGCTTGGTGCTGCCCTCCATCGTGACACCCCCATATTTTTCTTGCCCAAAAATACTTGTACTCATTTTGCCTATTTTTCTATATTAATAGAAATTTTCTATTAATTTTAATTCCATGGAATGATATATTTTTCCCCCATTGAATCCTAGCCACTTGTTTCCCCAAACAAATCCTCCCCATTAATTCCTCATTCACTTTTTCCTCACTCCCTTGGCAAAGTGCAGCCGGCCCTAATCCCAATGGATAACTTTTTCCTCTCTCTCTTATCTCTTTCTCTCTCTCTTCCTTTCAAATTTATTACTACAACTCTATTACAAATTACTACCAGCAACAACTACAACTCCCATGAAACCGACAGCAGCTGCATCTCTCCAACTCCTCCATCCCGAACCCCTGGCTGGCCGACCACCCTTGGCCGGCCTCGTAGTCGGCCGTCGACCACCTTGGTTGGCCCCACACAGCCACCACCTTTCTCCTCCTCCATCTCCTTTCTCCTCCTCCAACACTTCATCATCTCGCCACCACCACCATTGCACTCCCACACCATTGCCGACCACCACATCTACTCCTCCTCCGCCTGGCCGACGTCGCCCACCCCCCGGCCATCGCCGTCGGCCCCGCAGCGACCTCCTCCTCCCTTTACCACAGCCACCACCCGACCTCCATGCCGCGACCACCAACTTCGTCAGCCGCCGCCACCACCACCTGTACAGCGCCGCCGTGGCCTCGCCGGGCCCGGCACGTGCGCGCGCAGCCCTCGCCGTGGCCAGGCCGGCCTCCCAAGCGACGCGCAGCAGCAAAAGGCACAGCCGCGCACCCCCTTGCGCGCGCGTGCGCGAGCTCTGACGAGTCGCCGCCGGCCACGCCGTCGTGGCCGTGGCCTCCCCCGCAGTGGGCGATAACCGTCGACCCCCCGGGGTCAGTTCCTCACTCCCCGGCGTGAAGCATAGCCTATTCGTGCGTTTACGTCGAAATCACGTCGTGACGCACGCGTTTTGAACTCAGAAAGTGCGCTCCATCGCAGCGACTTCGCGCACGTTTTTCCGGAGATTCGACCGTTGGATCGGCGATTACTTCACTCCGTCGTAATCTCGGTATATCCACCTTCATCCCTGTCAATTTTCGTCCGTTAATTTTATCGTTTGGTACATCAAAACCGGCCACCAAGTTGACCGTTTAAATTATATTAAATTTGGACAGTTTCGCGGGGTCAACTTCGTCAGCTTGTATCTCCTCCACCGCAGCTCCGTTTGGCATGATACCAGTTCTGGAGTGAAGCTGGTATAACCCTCTTGCTACCCCCTTCAGTTTCGTTTCATTGTGAGCTTGTTTGATTGGTTGAATTCGAGGCCAAAGTTGGCCGTCCGAATTCGTAATTTCCAACTTGTAATATTCCATTTTTGAACACGGGACTCCAGATTTCATTTCTGACACCACCATTAGACTTGTGGCGTCGTTCTGGCATGTTTTCATATAAAATTTGTTAGATTTGGAGAACGTGGGCCCGGGCACGCATTTCGGTGCAAAACGGGTCCCACATTCTGGGTCAACGGGACTTTTTGACGCCGACTCATCGGAATCCAATTCTGGAGATACCGTTGAGTTCGTATCGTCATTCTGGACTCGTTGACAGGTAGTTTGCTGAGTTTTGAGGACTTTGGCTCCGGCACGCATTTCCGTGCAAACCGGAATTCCAAGTTCTGGTCAACGGGCCAAATGGAGATCGGGTCAACGGAATCCAATTCTAGAGATACCGTTGGGTTCGTATCGACATTCTGGTTGCGTGGACATATAATTTGTTATATTTTATAGACTTGTTTTTTTGCACGTTTTTCGGTGCAAAACGGCTCCGACACGGACACCGTTTTGACCCGAAATTACCTTTTTGCCCTTGTGTCCAAATTGGACCGTTGGATAGGCTATCCTAGCTAATTTGACCATTCTGGACACGTTGGCGATGTTCATTTCATCGTCCGACAATGTTTGTTGATAATTTCTCTAAGTTTAACCTTTTAATAATTAATTAATAATTAATTCATATAATGTTCGTATTTCGGGATTAGTACAACGAAACTGAGATCAGCCAATTCCAGTGATCTCACATCGCTGAAATTGACAAGTTGGATACGTGGATCACTATAATAAGATTATCAACCTTACCGATAATCTTCTTATCTCGATTTGCGTGCCGTAAGTTTCGACGTACAAATAACGAAGTACACTTTAATAATTAGACTAAATTTACCCTGTTTGACCAGTTGACCCAAAGTCAACTGTAAGTCAACACTTGACCTAGTTTGACTGGATTATTGACCGGAGTCGACCTAGAGTTGTTTGGACTTAGAAGAACCTAGAATAATATAGATTTTAGAGATTCATTTATTACAACTTGATTACCTTGTAACCTGTGTTGCTTTAACTAGGACTCTGTGGCTTCAGTGGGACCCCCTATACTTATCAGCTGTTCAGGTTATCGAGGCGAGTACATTCTCTGTTCATTTCATATCCTGCTTAGAATTATTTCCTGCAGTAGATTACTTTACTTGTACTGTCACGTTGGTCACACGGATTGGTACTATATGGATCCCTTCTTGAGATGTTATCCTTAGGGAGCATCGGGTACTCTATGTTTTGTGTGTTTCACTTACATGGCGTATCATTATGCTTCGTTGATTCTTCGATCACTTGTGACATATACTCTTATGATCACAGAGTCATCCTGGAATCCTTATCCCATTTATGGGTCTACTATGTATCACCTTCGGGGTCTATCACCCTCGGGGTCTATCACCCCCTCGGGGTCTATCACCTTCGGGGTCTGTACATAGTATCATAACATAACCTATTTGGATCCTTGTGTATTGATTGGGGGTACGGGGGAGTATATGTGGACATGTGAATAATACACCAGTAGTGTAGCATCAGAATCATTCCATAGTGTAGCATCAGAATCATCCCAGGCCATTTATATGTTCATATTGTACTCTGACTCACTAGTCACATGCTAGTTCTCTATGTATAGTAGATATTTCTATTACAGTTATCTCTCTGTTTACATACTGTTTTTCTTTCAGTACCTGTATCTTACTTTACTGCATGTTATATATTTTTCTAACCTGCTATGATCTGTTGAGATGTACTGTACTCGCTCCAGTCCTGACTGGACCTGTCCTGTTGATAAATTTTACAGATAGCTTGGGGATTGCCTGCTAGCCTAGAGGAGAGACATTATAGGTTGTTTAGGTAGTTATTTTATTTTGTCTGGAGTTGTATTTACTTGTGGATTATTGTATCTTTATTTGAGTTTTGAGATGTACTTCTGGGTTCATGTATCTTTGACACTTAGACTTCTATCTTCTGTATTTATTTTGGATTTCATGTTTTATCTATCCTTATCATGCTCTACCTTAGATGTGATTGAGTTTGTATCTGCTATGTCACCCCCATTCGGGGAGTATAAACTGTTTAGTCTTATACTGTTAGATGCATTGAGACCTAGGACAGCGTTCTACCACCGACACTGCGGCGTAGGCTGGGCGTTGCTACGTTCTCGTATCCTAACCCTAGGGCGCGGGTCGTGACAGCAATGCGACCTTGGAAACCATGTAGTTCTTTTAGATTGCGTGGAGGACGCATCTCAAGAATTGCTTTGATTTTGTCAGGATCAACATGGATACCTTGAGAAGTGATGACAAATCCCAAGAACTTGCCACTAGAAACCCCTGAAAAAGACTTAGTAGGATTCATCTTCAGTTGATGTTGGCGCATCAACTCAAATACTGTCTTCAAGTCTTGAATGTGATCATCTTTTGATCGATTTTTGACAGCAATGTCATCAACATAACATTCAACTATTTTTCGTGGATGTTCTTGAAAGATGTTGCTCATAGCCCGTTAATACGTCGCACTAGCATTTTTCAAACCAAATGGCATAACCGTATAGCAATAAACCCCACGTGTTGTATGGAAAGCGGTATGCTTTTCATCTTCTGGATGCATTTTAATTTGATTGTGCCATGAAAATCCGTCCATGAAAGCATGCGTTCAAAACCACATATATTATCTATCATGATGTCGGTGATCGAAAGTGGAAATTTGTCTTTTGGATAAGCTGCATTAAGATCTCAAAAATCTATGCAAACTCGGACTTTTTCGTTCTTCTTCATAACAGGAACAATATTGGCCACCCAATCTGGGTGTTGTTCTTCATGAACAAAGCCACATGTAATCAGCTTTTTGACTTATGCTTCAATTGTATCTATTATATCTGGTCGAAAACGTCGCTGCTGTTGTTTTACAGGCTTGGCATTAGGAAGAATATTGAGTTTATGAGTAGCAATTTTAGGATCTAGATCTGGCATATCCTCATAACTCTATGCAAAGATATCAATATATTCTTTAATCAGCTGTATCAACTCTTCTTTTTCATATTCGAAGAGGTTTTTACTGATGAATATTGGATTGGACGTAGTTCCATCTCCAACATCAATCTGGACAATCTCATCCTCTGTAGGTGACTGTCGCTGTTCAAAACGAAGCTCCTATTGAGTGTCCATTTGCTGTGCCCAAGGGTCATTCTCAAATGGCTCAGATTCACCATCAGTTTGAACCATGTTAACTGAGAATACACACTTAGATTCATCATAATATCCAGAATATGATGATTGTAAAAAACTGGAAAAACATTCTTCTTCCATATCTTTCTTACACATGTGGATTGTATCTGATTCGATGAATTGGATTTCTTCAGAATCTGAGGATTGTGAAGAATTGGAAGAAAATTCTTTTTGTATATCCTCATTAAATATGTGGGACGGATCGTATCCCAACCCATGACGGGTTTTCTGGTAAAACGGATCATCACATAATGGTAATCGTCTACCTTTGCCTTGATTGAGACCTTGCATAGTCTTCAAATCATATCCTATATTCTGGATAATCTTGAGAGATTGTTGACTATATTTGTCAATTCGGATTCTTCCTTTATCTTTATCTCTAAGATCATCCGTCTGAACAACAGGGATATTTCTAGCCAAGCCGAACACAATTTGGCGCTTGTTTTTCTTATTAGACGGAATCACAAAATAAGATTCTTCATGATGTCTATAAGTTACACAAGCTTGTGATGATGAGGCTACAGAAAGAAGATAGGAAGAAGATGTTAGAAACCTTTGAGCATAAGGTCCAACATCGACATGAGGAGGAAAAGAGTTTTTCTTATAATCAATGTGTGATGTTTCCTCTGTGTTTATGTCATTTTTGTGTCGATGACTTTGATTATCAGTAGATAAAGTCATTCTCTCAATAAATTTGACAGCCATGTACTCCAAAAGGAATTCTTCATTGATATTAGAAAGTACAGAATGATCAATATTTACATCATTTATAATTTGACTGCTACGCTTCGGATTGATCATTAACGGACCGTCATCCATCTTCTGCGTAGACTTGCCAAGGTTGATGATCAGTGGTTTTGGATCATTCATACGAGAAGTACGTCCCTTGACCTTGATCATGAGAGGTTGAACTTGGCTCTTGGCAGGAATACTCACTGATTCCTCAGATGAAGCTCGAGTTCTTCCTTTGACCTTGATCACCATAGGTTATTCATTGACAGGTTGGGATTGGATTCGACCTTTGACTTTAATCTTCAAAGGTTGCTCTTCTGGAGGATCTTCATTGACAGATTGATCTTCAGCAGGTGATCGATCTTCGTCCATATCCGATATCTCCTTCATATGCTCCTGTTTGTAGAGGATTAAATCTGAGAAATAGGCTTCAACGCCCATAAAAGGATTGATATCTGCAAATTCAGTCTTCACAATCCCTTGAGAAACCACGTACTTGAAACATTAGTGGAGAGTTGAAGGCACAATGTTATGCTCATGTATCCACGGTCTTCCAAGGAGGATGTTGTAAGATACATCTGAGTTGATAACATAAAAGGTCGCCATAGTTCGAAGATCACCAATCTGAATCTTCAGACGAATCTTCCCCAGTGGTTTGTGGTTTACTCTTTCCAGAGTTGAAACCAACTATTGTGGTACTAGTGTAAGTCAAATCACTAGTATGAATTATCAAGGGTCGTAGCATACTTTGAAGAATAATGCTAATAGAAGACCCAGGATCAATGTAAATCCTGTCAATTTCAGTGGATTCAATATACTCTGTGTAGCACAGGGACCTGTCGTGCTTGTTATACTTCAGCAGAATATCTTCTTGTGTG
Source organism: Iris pallida (assembly GCA_029216955.1). Classification (NCBI taxonomy): domain Eukaryota; kingdom Viridiplantae; phylum Streptophyta; class Magnoliopsida; order Asparagales; family Iridaceae; genus Iris; species Iris pallida. Next base: position 11,394,074 of record JANAVB010027195.1, read on the forward strand.
AAGGTAATGTTAGGAATTGCCTCCATCACACTATGACATTGTGGGCACGACACTAGTATGTTGTCAGGACTCTTGAGTTGAGCTGAGCATGAGTCTGCTTGTCGCAAAGCTTCACTCAGAGTCTCTCGGCTTTCTTTAGAAAGACGAAGCATCTCGAAAATAAAGAGTCTAGCCGGAGTATTGGCTAACTGGGCTAGAATATCAAACTTGTAGGGTTTCACCACCACCCTTTGATTTGAAGCAGATTTCAATGGGACATCAAAGCGTACTGCTTTTTGTTTCCCCTTTTCAACCACATATGGTTTAGCAGGAATAGGAGATGGTTGAACTGGTGATGTTTCAACAACATCCTATGCTTCTTTGGAAGATCCCTTATAATCTTTGTGGTACTCTTCCCAGATCTCGTACCAGCAAAGGTTTCTTCTTCAGACTCAGGAAAATGAAGTACCATATTACATGATTTAGTCTTCTTTCCCTTAATCTTCTTCTTGCGAGAATTTTTATGAGGAACCTCAAAATCCAATCCCATAGTGGATTTTTGACTTTGAATTTGTAAAGGAAGTCGCATTCCTTTATCATAGTTCAAGCCTTCCGCTTTTTGAAAGTCATAGCCCATCTTTTTTATGAGATGGACTGATTATTGACTATATAAGTGAGTGGGTAGCAGACTTTTGATAAGTGATTTAACAGAAGAAGAAGAAGAAGGAGCAGAGACCTCTGTTACCACAGGAGAAGGAGAAATAGAGACCTCTGTAGCCACGGGAGGAAGAGGAATATTCGAGACAAGAGGAAAAATCTCTACAGGCGCTTTATCATAAGCAGCAAAGACTTGTTGTACCCTGTATAAGGGGACACTATTCATAGCTAACCACTATTGATGAGTAAGTTTGAGCTTTGTAGGAGGAGCCAAACTTAGAGGGTATATATTCAAACACCTCAATCTATCCTCCAAAGAAATGCCATCCCAAAGATGATCCAAATCATCAGGATCTGGAGTAATAACATGAGAAATCATGTTGCAGGTTTTAACTTTTCTACCTTTCTTGGATTTTGAAGTTTTACCTTCATCTTCCATTTCAGGTACTAAGTCAGGATGTACCTACATGATTTCACCATTTTTTAGTGTGAGAGACAGCAATCCTTCATTTTGCTCTCTGGCAGGCGGGATATTCACAATCTTCATCGTCGCCTTTGGAATTGGGACAATTCCATCCGAGATTTGCTGTAGAGGAAAATCTCTAAATTGAAGAGAAATCTTATTGGTTGTGACCGTATGCTCATCATTGGTTAAAGCGATGGCATTGGCATTTATCAGCTCTTGGATTTTTTTCTTCAAGACATAGCAAGCATTGGTAGGATGATTTATGTATCTATGATAGATACAATATTTAGGATTGTCAGTCAGATTCACCTCATTAGGCCTTTTTGGCTCCGAAATCTGGAGTTTGCCACTCTTTACTAGACATTAGAATATCCCTGGGATATTACTGTCATCGAAAGAGTATTCTTCTTTTGGCTTAGAAGACTCCTGATTATTCGGTGTAACCCCTCTTCCCATATTATTAGAATTATTTTTATTACCTTATTCTAATTATTTTTCGTCAATATTTTTTGGAAGATAATTTGTTATTATTTTGCATTTCTAAAAGTACTTTAAAATTTATGGCTTGAAAATACAATTTAATTTTTCACAAAATAGATAGTTATTATTTTTGGTCTTTCGAAGTTGGCTTTCTAAAATAGTTTTTTTTTTAAATAAAAAATCAAAATTATTGTTGGATAGAAGAATTTGCCCAGATACTTTGAAATATAGAGATTTGAAATTAATTGACGACGCCACATATTTTAAGGAGCATTATTATGATAGTAAATCAATTGATTAACATTTTTATTGATGATACTAAGTATTATTGTTTTTTATTAGTATAATCTATTATTGGATTAAGATTGAATTAAACAAGTTTTATATATTTTAGTTGTTTTAAATTAATTGAAAGAGATTACGATTAGGTTTGTTTTGATTTAAAAAAATATATATTATTTCGATTTAGAAATGGTAAATGACTAAGGACTTGTAGTCCTTATTCCATTAGGAAATCCTTATTCGCCATACCACGTGCCCATTTTGGTATGATAAACATCTCAAACCTTCAAAAGAGGTGTAAAGAAACTCTCCTCTTTATCTTCCCGGGCCCACATGCCATTTGAATTTCTATTCCAGTCAAATTGTTATACTTGATATTGCTCCCTTCTAACCCTATTAAGATTCGAACAAGTTTTGAATGAATTTAAATCTTATACTATCAAATCCTAATAGGATCTGAACCTATCTACATGAGAATATATTTATATATATGATATACGAGCAGTCCTAGTTGTAGCAACCAAATTATTAGCAAATCATCACCACACCATGTCCTGCAGCCAAGACTCCGGCCTTTCCTCGCCACAGCCAACCGCATCTCCGTTCCCAGTTCGCCGACCACCCCAGGCCATCTTCTCCCGATCACCCATCAACCATTGTCGCACATCACCAACAACACAGCCATCATCAAGCAATACCGTATGCGGACCCGTGCGTCCGTGTCCAAACCCATCTTATTCTACCAATACAAAACAATCACCGTGTCCGTGTCGACAGGCCGACACGGACGTCCCACTCTCACATCCACCATAGTCCGGCACAACAACCACCAGAGAGGGAGAGGAAGAAGATCACCTGCGCGACCATCGTCCTCCTAGGCAAGATCCGATCCGTCGCCGCCGAAATTCGGGATCTTGGCTGGCATTCCAGATCTGGAACCGAGGCACGCCGACGATCGCTCGGCCGTGGCGAGTCCTGCCAAGATCCAAATCCCCCACCTGACCCAGAAGCCTTCCGACGCCATCGCCGACGCTGGCCCGGTCCTTGCGTCGACGAAGCCCCTTGCCTGTGTTGCGTCGATCCCCTCCTCCAGTGCCGTGGACCCGCTCGAGCGCCACCAAGATCGGTCTTCCCCGCGTCCTTCGCATCGGTGCCGCACCGATCTGGGGTGTGAGTCAACCGCTCCGGCGCCGCCCGGACGGGGCCCGAACTGGGTGTTCTCGACTCCCCATGGATCCTGGGCCTCCGCGCGCCGCGGGCGAACGAAGTCCGCCCGTCTCCAGGTCCGTGCCCCCGTCCGAGCCCTCTCCTCCTTGACCGCCGCTTGCCGCGAGCGACGACCGCTGCCACCAGTGGGGTACAGTCCGCGCGCCTCCCTCCGCCCTCGGCGAGCGCAGCGCCGCACGCGCCCCGACCTCTTCCGCCGCCGTCGAGCATCCTCCGCCAGAGTTACCAGTGCCCACCGACGAACTTTTCGAGGTGAGGCTCTTGCCTCAGACGCCGCCCCAGACCACCGCCTCCAGCCTAGATCTGAAGCCCCTGTGGCCGCCTCGCGCCTGCGCCAGTCGGTGGCGAGCCGGCGTCACTTCAGCGCGCTCTCACTAGCGCCGTTGCCGGTGTTCCGTCCGCACGAGAGGGAGGGGTGCTTTCCGACGAGCTCCGCCAGCCACCGGAGCCCAGCCGCGATGCTCAAGGGGGCCATCGCCACCCTCTCTTCTCTCGATCGCCATTTCCCTCTTTGGTAATTCATTCTCTCTCCAACTCTCTTTCTAAATGACCTTAGCATAAATATAGTATTTTCTTAATTGAGCAAGTAAAGTAGTTGGCTGGCCTGATTCCCGTGAGCAATGAGTAGAAGTCAGCAGCAATTCAAGATCAATGTGCTCACCTTTTGATGTATGGGACACGTGAAAGAGTCATGAGATTAATATTTTACTTCTATCATGATTATACAAAAGAGTCTGTGAGGAGTAGTGTTCTATACGTTTACTTTTATTATCAATAATTTATTGGTTATTGGTAGTTTCAAGGAAACAAGGAAAGCTATGCCTATACTTCTTCTTTACCAATACATATATTATAAGTGGTGGGCCCATTCATCTTTAAAAGAAAGAAGGAAAAGTACGTTGATAATGAATGTTAGGTATATTTTCAATTAAGTCCCTCCCTTATATCTATATTTTAGAAAGATCTTGTGTCATTAATTTTAGGTTTCTATATAAGATATCTACCTATGTGCATAATGTTATATATATTTATTTATTGTTGTGATAGTAGTTATGTTATTATTTTATTGTTATTTATAATTAGTATTATTGTTGAATTTATAATCAATATTTTTAAAATTATATTTTCAACTTAATATATATATAATATTTGGCTTGGCCTAATTTTGGGCAGGCCGTAATAATTTTTGGGTTATTTGAAAAACTAATATCTTGGACTAGATATATTCTAAATATATTTATAAATAGGATTATCCTTAAGATGATTTTCTAGAAATGGTCATCTAAATATTTTTGTTCTAAATATTATAAATATTTTCTATACAAATTATATATATTTTTCCTAAATGATTTTAACTACATATTATGCTACGCGTGTATGTTCTAAAAATTAACTTTATATTTTCTTATAGTATATTTGGTCCTTTAGGTATATATATGGTTTCTAATATTTTCTAAAATACGAGATATAATAATAACTTCTAAAATACTTTCGTTATTTCTATCAATTCTCTTCAAAAATTCAATATTGTACGTGACTAGTGGTACTTCCCTATTTCTTTTGCAAACCTGGGCTCCTTTATATCAACTCTAGGCTAATCAGACCATTCCCGATTCAACGGACGATTTTGTGCACGGTCCGCCGAAATCCAACTCTGGACATACGGTTGGGTTCGTATCGGAAAACCGGATCTGTAGACATGTAGTTTGACGACTTTAGAGACCATTGACCTTGGCACGCTTTTCAGTACAAAACGGGTCCAACGGCGGACATCGTTTTTGCCCGAAATTACCGTTTTGCCCCTGTGTCCAGAATTGGACTTAAGGACAGGCAATCCTAGCTAATTTGACTATTCTGAGAACGTTGGTACTATTTATTTCAGCATCCGGAGACTTCTATATGTGTTTGCTTGGTTGTGGCTCATCGTGTGGTACAGTATTGGTTTCTCCAGCTAAGGACCTCAGGCAAGTGCACTTTCTGATTGCTTTTCGATTCATAGTAGCTTTCTCATTTCATGTCTATACATATATCTTGCTTCTTGTTGACACGCTCGTCACACGGAGTAGTCGGGAGGGGAAATATCTTAGTATACATGTGGACTACCCAGAAATATCCCAAGATGTCTATTCGTGAACAATAGCATCTGCACACGGCACGTGTAGATGCCGGATTTTACCCCTAGCCGTTCACATGTAGAAACAGATATTTCACACCACATAGATAGATAGATGTCTTTTATTAGTTTTTCCTTGATTATTTCTCTATCGTGCTATGACATCAGTTATCTTACAGTTTTCATATTCCATATGCTATTTTCATGTCTTGTCAATTCTATTGTGTTTTGCACTGCCGTCGGTTTGTTTACTTGTTCCATTCCTGACTGGAAACCAACATTTTTCAGGTTTAGCCGCGATCACTCTTAGCACTGGGAGAACTTGGGTATGCTGAAGACAACCTAGATATAGAAAACAGTTGTATCACTTCATTAATTGTAAAACTTTGTATTTTTCTTTAAATATAAATGTTGTAACTGTTGTAATAAATGAGAATTGTGAATGAGCAGCAATGTGACATTATAGCATTTATTTCTTGCGGGCTTGACAGCGTTCTACCGCCGACTCTGCGGCGTATGCTGGCTTGGACACGCCTCGTATCCGAAAACCGGGTGCGGTTCGTGACATTCGGCGTCGTTTTGGATTTTGAAAGATTAACCACTAGGTTTTTCTTCCCTTTCCCATTACGATTGCCGGAATTATTACCAGAAAAGTCTTTCTTTCCTTTGTCCTCTGAGGCAAAAATCATCCCGTGTTCATGAGCGAACCTACCATTGGTCTCGGCTGAAATTGCTGCTATAATGAACGAGGCCCAATCTGTGAATTAGGAGCCCGTAAAGACAGCAATAGATGGTCGTAGATTCAATTTGCACGTATCAATCAATGTTGAATCTGGCATACCAGGAGGCATCTTCAAAGTTGCCTGTCGGAAACGTTCGATGAACGTCCGAGTATCATCCTTCTCCTTTTGTTTGATTTCTATTAAGGAGGAAATACAATTGAAGCGGAAGAGAAACATTGTACGCAAAGAGAGGTCGTGATGATATCATCTACGTCCGTACCGTTCCTCATAGGTAGCCAAGCCATCCATGAAGGCATGAATGGAAGACTCAAGGGAAGATTCCTAGCTCCCTCCTACCACTTTAGTATCTGTTCTTTAGCGGGCGCTTCATACTCATGGCACTGCTACTGCGAAAGCCCCTACTACTGAGTCCTCGCTTGCCTCTGACTCTGATCCCTCTGATTCAGGTTTTTCAACCGCCGATGATGCTTACTGTCCTCGTAGCCCACTAAAGCTAGGAACAATCGAGGCTTACCTGATGAGTTCACCCTTTTTTTCTGGGTATTGACCCCTCTCTTCTTCAAAGATTATTCCATTGGTAGATTGCTGAAGGAAGGAAAAAATCACTTAGCTGGTTTTTTTTGTCGACAATCGGAACATGAGAATGTTCAAGGACCCATTACCGGGCAGGGTAAAACCAACAGCACAGAGGCTCTGCAGCAACAGGAGCCACAAGAGATTGTATAGAAAGCCATGTGCTAAGGAAAGTGGTTAGGAAGGGACTGAGTTGGTCTATCGGTGATGGTAAAGACATTCGAGTGTGGGATGACCCGTGGCTGCTTAAGTCACCTCTTTCTGCCTTAATTCTAACTGTTAATGCCGAGGAGATTGGCCAAGAACTTAGAGTAGCAGATCTGTTTACTACAAACAAGGCTTTGGGATGTGCACAAACTTCATCATGGTGAGGATATGGCTAAGGCAGTTATGACCATCCCCATACCATTGGAGAATAGCAGAGACCAGTTCCTTTAGAGAGGTAAGCATTCAAGTCTGTTTACTATCAAAGAGAGGCTTACTCCACCTTGGTACCGCATAATGAGGTGAGTTAGGTACCACAAAAAAATGAGATAGGCCGGCCTTTGAGAACGTTTTCGACTTTGATTGCAATTCCCATATTGATTGCTGCCTGTGGCTAACTAGCCTAGTACTGCATTCATTTCTTTCTCTTCCCTATCCCGTGAATTGGGACTGACGCTGGACTAGCCGAGCCTTTCTACTCTTGCTGGACTACCTTTCTACCGATCCCATTCCCCAACCTTCAAAACAGTCAAAAATGACCTCGTGCCTCTCCCGGTACGGAAGCCAAGATGCCAATTAGAGCTAAAAAGCTCGGTTATTCATATTCCATATATATGAGAATGAATCGAATTTGAAAACACTCGAATTGTACTTTATACTTCTACCTATTCCCGTAACGAAGGAAGACACTCCTCTGAGCCTGATACTGATGCACTGCTTGTGAGCGGTAAAGAATCTATTCATTTTGCGCATGAATTAGTGCATGAAAGGGATCTCCCCACAAAAGAATCCCCTATTCTTGCTATTCTCCTATTGATTGGGATTCCATCGCCTCTCTCTTTTCTCTCTTCCTCAACATATGGTATCGCGAGATGCAAAGCTAGACCAGCTCCGTTAATCAAAGCTAAAAATGGGGTAGGATATACAATTATGAAAGTAATAAGAGGCGCTGTTAAGCCCTGCACCCGGGCTTATAGGTCTTATTCTTGTGAACCCTATGGCTCATATATCCGTCGGATCGGTTCGTATATACAGACAGTTAGCTAAGGCTCACGGCCACTTTCATCTGTAAGGAAGCCTTTAGCTCACTGGCGTTCACCGCCATTACCTCCCGGCACGGTCACCTCCCTTCGGTCGCCTTCGGGCGCCTCTGGTCGCCTCACTTCGATATATCTCGCCTCGACGTGCCGCAGCCACTATTTTGACTCCTTTTATGCAATTATGAACTCCACGAAACTTTCTCGATCCCAATGCAACTTATCCTTTTGGAGTTGACGTAACAAACTACGCGAACCTTCCGATGAAGCCAAGAGAAATCCTATCCGAATACTAAAAAGAAAAGGCAGTTTCATTATGGTCGTATACCAGCCACCAGTTCTGGAACTTCAAGTTACAATCGGAGCATATAGATCCGTAAATGGATTTGTATGTATAGCCACTTCAGTCGTGCTCGTCGTTTCTCGAATGGAAAAAAAGTATCTTTTTTCCGGGAACATGGTAAACCAGAAATTCTTATGTTCGTGATTCTTCATCCACCGATGCAGAAAATGCTCCAGTTTTCCATTCTTATATGAGAAAGGAAAGTTTATTGGCAACAGGTCGGCGCGAAGTCATTCATCATGCTCAAAGATGAACCGATCGCTCGTTGGGGACGGTTTATAAATCATCAAATTCCCACAAATGGAATGAGAAGTGGGTCTATGTAAATGATCGAAACCTCGCAAACAACAACGCTCCTTACCTATATGGAGTTCGGGACCCAAAGGCAATCATTGAGTGAACTGTATCTTATTCGTATTAGTTGACCTAAGTCGCACCATTATTGCTGGGGTTGGGCTCGGCCTCCGAACCGTACGTGGGACGAGTTTCTGCCTCATACAGCTCGGGCCGAAGACCGGGGGAAGTTGAGGAGAGATAGGGAGACCCAGCTGCTGCCGGTCGGGACGGACAGGAAACGGGGCAGGGATAAGCTTGTGAAGAAGCAAGCTTCTTTCAGAACCTCACCCCCAAAAAACTGACCCTATAGCGCTACGCGTTCTTTCAATTCCATCCCAGTCCATTCCGGGATATGCGGCTAATACTAATCTCATAAGTGCAGTAGTCGTTGTCTGACCAATCGACTCGGATACCAGATCGCTCGTGCCCGCCCAAACAACAATCATGCTCGCCCTAAATGGAATGGCTCTCTTAGTTACACTGCGCCCCGACCCGAGTCCCAACGTCCGCTTTTATCCGCCCGCAACCCGCTTTCTTTGCCAACACAACATTAGGGCCGTCCCCTTCATTCTATGCTGACCCCGGCCGGGGCTGGCTTTTTGGGAAGCCCATTTCCACCGCGCTCACGGCCCGGCTGGCCTGCCAGCGGTAGTGGGAATTCTCCCGTTCCCTGGTAAAAAAGGGGTTGGTTGGATGCGAGATCTACTCCACGAGGAACGGTACGGACGTAGATGATATCATCACGACCTCTCTTAGTGTACCGCTAGGGATGCTTAACGCCACTTCGCCAACTGGCATTACCCGCGCTTTCGTCTCTTTCAGTGTGGTCAGCACTGGGTGTTTTCGAGCAGCGAGGCTTACACCCATTCGCATTAGTTAATCCTAAGTTCCTTACCCTTATACACGAATTTTGGAATAAGCCATCTTCCTATCAAGGTTAAGGAGTCAACTGAGCATCTCAACAACGGGATTGAACACCCGGATCGAATCAGAGTTCACGCCGCCCACCCTGAACAAATAGGAGGCGTGGGCCATAGGTCGCACATAAGCTACCGGGTCGCACGACAGAAGAACACCCAACATAAATATGCACACTCCTCCATGTGAAATAGGAAGATTCATCTTCACTTTTTTTTGTAGTAGTCGTGACTAACAGCCATTAGCAGTCGACTCGTTGGTAAGGCAAGAGCTTCAAGCCCGATTTCTAGTGGCACACCCCCAAACAAGCACCACTCGACGAAGGGAGGACGGGGAAAGCTACAGGCCCAAAACCTTCGACCCTTCTTTCTATATGAGGGTGCTCGGGGCCCCTCATCTTGTCATTTCGTCGTTGCTCATTCCCGTTAGGCCGAAGTGTTTGGCCTTTCCTTCTCTGCGCCCACTCATGCTTCACTGACCTATCGCGTGGTAAAGAGAAGAGAGTACGAAAGAATTGTAAACAGAGCAGACCGTAGAAAGATTCTAAATATGACAAGTCCTCCATGAATTCGAGAATAAGGAAATGAAGAACGGGAACGAAACGAAAGTGGCGAAAATGAATCTGCGAAGAGAAACATTGCTTAAATTCGTCAAAAGATGAAATGCAATTGTCGGGTAAACTGCGCTACCAGTCGTATGCGGAACCCGTCAAACACCCGATGAAAACTCGGGTAAGAAGAGCGTCATTCTTCTGCAAATGTACAGTCATAATATCAAAATAATTGATATATTGACTAGGAGATGCCTTTCCATCAAATAACACCATCGACTGTGGCTTGAATTTTGGAGGAAAAGGCACATCATTCCAGTAGAGAGGATAAGGTTGCTTAATCCCTAACCTCTGGAGCTGATCTTTATGCTTTAGAACTTCAAACTGTGCTTTTAGCTCACGTACTGCTTGAATAGCTTCACAAGTTTGAGGAAGCACATTCGATTGAATAATTGTTAGATGTACCGTGACCCCCGTCGGAGGTGGCACATCTTCTGGAATAACAGGATCTGGAGATGCAGAATTCTGGTTGACAGCAGGCTCTTGATTATTCAAAGGTATGTCAATCCCTTGACTATCTTGAGTTTGCGCTGCTACCTGCATCGGTGTTACTACTGCCGGCTGAGCAGTTTGCTGAGTCATTATTATTTGATGCATGCTTTGCATCATAGTGAGCATGTCTTTCAGTGATTGCTCAACGGCAGAGAGACAATGTTCTGTATTAGCAGATGACGTCTCTGGTTCATCTCCAATAGCATAGAATTCAACCTCCCTTGAAGATACAGAGGGCTTGGTATAGAGGTATGAATCGACACTATCAGTTTCTGACTCTAAAGACTGGGTACCCCTAGCTTCTGAATCAGAAGACTGCAACTGTCTTTGACTTCTTGATCGAGTATTCTGATATACTCCTTCAAAACTATCAAGAAGTCGATTGAACTATTGTTGACCAGGAGTCTGGGACGAGTTGCATCTTGGACGTCGTCCTTTGTTGGTATGAGATGCCATGTTGACTGACGCATATGACAACTCGTGTTCTTGGTCATCAACTTGCTGCTGAGGCACATTGTAGCTTAATCGATCAAAAACTGACCGTTTAGAAGCCGAACAGCAACACTTGATTACAATCTAGTGACACTCACAATGGTGATCTTCTTTGGAGAATGTCACAGAAGATTGTCTATATTTTTTACGCTTTTGTACGAGTAACTCGCGTAAATCAGAAGGAGTAGAAGGAGTAGTCTTCTTTATTATATTTGGGGTAGAGAAACGTTTAGTCCCTTGTGTATAAAGAAGATTACTGGCTGTATTAGCAGAACCAAACTGTACATTTTTACGCGCTTGGAGTTACGTGCGTAAATCCTGAGATTTTTGTGCACAAAGGACTCCATCAGCATTACACGTAATTTGTAGATTTGGTACCTTACATAAAGCAGTATAAGAAAGTTGTTGGTGAGGAACTGAAGTTTTACCAATAATAGAATTCATGTTTTTACGCTGCATACGTACAGGTAAATTCACTTTACATGCAAAGGCATCATTTTGAATTTTATCTACGCTGTCACTGACAGAAGATTTACCTTTACGCTTAGAGCGCAAAACATGAGTATCTGCCAGGTCACAGACATGAGATTTTTTTTATATGTAGAGTGTAAATTTTGTGTGTCTACCACGTCACAGACGGGAGACTTATTTTTACGTACGGAGCGTAAAACTTGTGTCTACCACGTCACTGACGGGAGACTTATTTTTACGTGCGGAGCCTAAAACTTGTGTGTCAATCACGTCACAGACGGGAGACTGCTTTTTAAGCACAGAGCGTAAAACTTGATTTTCACGCGCTGAGCGTAAAAATGGAGAGTCTGCCACGTCACAGACGGAAGACTGATTTTTACGCCCAGGGTGTATCACCGAAGTAGAGAATGCCTCGTCAAAGACATGAGCCTCCACAACAGGAGTAGGAAGGATTCCTTTACCTTTAGAGACAGCAGGGAGATCCAAGGATGCTTTGGACTTAGGAATCTAAACTTTTTGCACCTTCCCGATTTCTGAACATTAGAGCAGCGAGTACTACCCCCAGTTCGGAGCATTTCTTCGTAGGCAGTCTGGTCAAAATGCACAACCAGAGTCTTCTTTGTTGATCCGACTGACACATCATCATATTGAGTAATTGCCTTCTCGTTATAGGAGAAGGTCATCTCCAGCAGAGTCGCCATTTTGTTTCACTTAACAAAATGCCTAAAACAATAGAATACTTAACAAAAGTTCCTGTTGAACTGATATATATCTCCATCAGAGCCATGAAGGAGAGAGACATTGCTCTATCTCCAAACTTGAACACCCAAGACTCCTTCTTGGGGTGTGTTTGTGACTTGAAGTCTATCGCATCCCCGAATAAGAAAGCTGGCTTTACAAATTATTGGCCATCCAGCGAGGTCAACAGTTCTCCATTAATCATGGTCAGCAGTATTCTATCCCCTTGGGCAACTATCAACTGTGCTCTCTCTGCAGGGTATTCCGGATTCGATTGGGGAAACTCCACATGGAACAGGTTCTCTAAAAAGTTTGAGCCCACCATACCAGCCGACGAGCTAAATATTTCTGCTAGTGGGTGAGTTTGCAAGTCCACTGCCAAAAGAAAAAAGAAAAAATTAAGTTAGTAAAAATCTAATTTAAAATTTTTACGCAGATAATTTGGTCTGAGTTTTATGCATAAAGATTAAGGACTCTGACTATGCAAATTTTTGCTTATTAAAGTTGATAAAAACTTTTAAAGTATAAAAGTTATTTGTTTTACACAAAAGTCTTTCAATTGTGAATTTTACGCTGGAACATATTGATGTGAGCGTATTTTGAATTTTATGCTGGTATGTGTTGACATGAGCGTATTTTAATTTTTACGCTGGCACGTGTTGACGTAAGCGTATTTTAATTTTTTACGCTGGCACATGTTAATGTGAGCGTATTGTGAATTTTACGCTGGCACGTGTTGACGTGAGCGTATTCTAATTTTTATGCTAGCACATGTTGATGTGAGCGTATTTTAAAATTTTTGCTGGCACGTATAGACATGGGCGTATGTTCTTAATTTTACGGTGGCACGTATAGACGTGGGCGTATGTTCTTAATTTTACGCTGACACGTATAATGTGGGCGTATTTTGTTTCAGTTTCTACGCTGACACGTATGACGTGGGCGTGAAATTTGAAGGTTCGAGTTTTCTTCTTCTTCACCGGCAAACTCGTAGCCTCAGTTGATAGAATGCCATTTTGTTTCACTTAACAAAATGCCTAAAATTGGCTTTTGAAAGAAAACAAAAAAAAGTACAAAAAGTATAAATTGTTCTGGGAAGTATTGCTATGGAAGTATGATCTGAGAGCGATCACTTTGTTCCTTGGACCATACGATGATGATGAAAAAAATTGTTTGAAGAAGACGAACAATCGGAAGAACTAAGTCACCGGAAAGGTATCGAGCAACGGCACTGATGGCACAGTCGAATGCTTTCTTGCTTTGCTTCACCCTGTTCTTGAGAAAAAGTTGAAGAAATGCTTCTGAGAATATCACTCTGGAAGTATGAGTTTTTTCAGAATTTCCTCTCCTGTCACTCTGTTGATCTCTTGATGATGTCAATGTGAAAATAAGTCTATTTATAGACTTGACCCTTTGTGCGTAAAAAGCAACAAAATCGGGTCTCTACGCGAGTAACTGTCGCCCACGATGTAAATCATCCTCTACGCACGTTGACACGTGTCCCATGTAGAGTTTTGATCTCTACGCATGGTGACACGTGTCCTACTACTTCAACAAAATGGGGAGAGCACGTACACACGTTCCTCGATAAGTGTGGCATGAAAGCCACGTAGGCAAACCACGTTCTCAAGTAGCCAGGAAAGATCAAGCGTAAAAAGGACCCAAAATACACTCCCAGCGTAAAGTGGCAAACTAGCGTAAAATAGCCCAAAATAAACTTCACGCGTAAAGTGGCTAAAAAATAGCCTTGAGCGTAAAAATTAGCCCAAATAAACTTTACGTCTACAATAGCCTTGAGCGTAAAAGCTCGAATAGCGATCGTGCGTAAAAGAAGCAGTTTTATTGAGCATAATGTAGCCCCATCTGCACACTGTACGACGAATATTGGATTTGGTGAAAAGATTTCCTCGGCTTCTGTGTAATCCTGCTGTTATAAAATTATTGTGTCAGATCAATTCACTTACATTAAATGCGGCCTGACAGTCTATCCCCGACATAAAAGTGGAGGATAAATCTCGCGTAAAAGCTTCTCGCGTAGAGAATAGCATGCGTAGAGAGTAGCTCGCGTAGAGTCTGAGTTTAACTCAATTTGAATTGCGTAAAGTTCTCAACTTCTTTGATTTGGTCTTTGAAGTACCTTTTACGCTCCTACACTAGTCTCTAGGCTTGGCCTTTGCATATACCCATGTCTCCCCAATGGTCCAAGCATAGCGTAGCAGGCGACTATCTGAAAAATGTTGATTTCCATTCAGGAATGGAACGAGTACAAATTATCGAATACAGTTTCAAGTATATGTATGATGAGAATATCTGGAAAGGTAACAGGAAACATAAAGAGTACCATGCAGGAAAATACCTGACAGCATGTAACAGGAGAATATAACTATCTATGTGTTTTGAAGTACCTTTCGATATGTGGTCAGTCTGGGAACAATTACACCACAAGGTCTAAGTTAATTACAAGGTATACTTTATTTAACAAGGTCTATTTTATTTAACAAGATCTACTGTGCAGGAAGTAAAACATGGGCTAAGGTCTAATCACATATCTATTAGTACTTCCCCGTTCCGATACCATGTACAAGGTGGGAAATATGACATGAACAAGAAACATGAGGTGTTATCGTGTGACGAGCGTGTCAAGAATCAAGTATGATATATATAAATGAACAGTGTGATATAGGAATTAGCAATATTGAAAACAAACAATAAATGTACTCGCCTGAGTTCCTTAGCTGGTGAAACCGATAATCCCATCGAGTCCAGGAGAGTCTGATTAGCCTAGAGTTGATATAAAGTAGTCAAAATCACGCGAAATAGGAACGGATGACTAGTTATGCTTAAGGACAATCTAATCTATAAAAGAAAAATCTAATTAGGAAAAATATATTTATTTAGGAAAATGTTTGAAACTATTTAAAAACATATTTGGAATCATATTGGTTACCTCATAAGAAAATGCCTATATACAAGTTTATGTTGCAAAATTTATTGAAAATAATATATAGTTTTTTTGGAAGTATTTGTAAAACAATTTAGAAATCTTTTTAGAAATTAAATATATATACATGCTCATAAAATATATCTTAAAAGTCCAAAATATCATATACAAGTACGTAAACCCACAAATTTTACTAAAGTCCTTAATCCAAGGAGGCCCAAATATATGCCCTAAGTTTTCTTTAGAAATATAACCTTATTTTAGAAAATATTTACACACAACCCCAAAAGCCCAAATCAATAAATATATATATATATATATATATATATATATATATATATATATATATATATATATATATATATATATATATATATATATATATATAATAAGAGTCTATTTATTAATAGCAAGTTTAATCCAAAAATTTGAGCCCAATAGGCCCGAACATATAAGCCCTCGAATATGGAAGCCCATGTCAAGTTATTTAGGAGTCCAAATAATATATATTAGGTTTAGGAAATTATTACTCGAATATCCTAAACCCAAATCTACCTAAAGGGTTAAGTAAAAACCTGGTAGTAAATAAACCTATATAAGGTCCAATAATTCATTGACAATCTGATCCAGGCCCACTGGTTACTAAAGCCCAGAAGTAGTATACATACGACTAATACATACTAATATACATATATTCGTATATATATATATATATATATATATATATATATATATATATATATATATATATATATATACTAATATTTTACATAAAAATACATTTTTAATTATTATAATATACTAATAATACCAAGCTTCACAGTCTTCAGAGCTCTGCGTTTGAGTAAATAATAAAAAAACAAAACAAAAAAAAACGAGACAACAAAATAAAAGCAAAATTGTGCTTACCTACAAAAGGGGGGCCACAACAGCAATGGTTTCCTCTTCTTCTCAAGGAGAAGAGAGGAGAAAAGACGAAGAAAAGGAAACTTCTCACCGACCTTTGAGCCGGCGCACGAGGCGGAGAAGAGCTCGATTATGGAAACTCGGGCCCATGGAGTGGCAGCTTCTAGGCTCAATGGAGATCTGCGGCGGCGTTGGAAGGAAGCGCACGATCACGGCGGGAGCGCGGCCTTGTTGTCGACCGCTGGAGCGAAAGCAGCATGGCGGCGGCGCGGGGTGAGTCGCTGGTGTGGGCTCAACGCTTGGGGCGGCTACGAGCGGAAGACGGTGCTTGACGGAGGGATCCTGGGGCGGCGGAGCTCACCGGCTTGGCAGCACGCGCTGACGGCAAGGGCATGGTGGAGCGGTCGTGCGGTGCCAGCGGACCATGGTTTGACGCAAGCGCTGCACGGTGGAGGCGAGCGGCGACAGGTAAGGTATTGGTGGTTTGTAACGGTGGCGATGGTGGTGTTTAATGGTGGTGGCAGTCGTGTGTGTGGGTAGTCGGCCGGATTGGCGGTCGTGGCGGGGTGTTGGTGGAATTTGTGGATTGTAACTGTAATAGGAAGTAGGAGAAAACGGACACGGACACTGGGACACAATGGTAATGGTGATGATGTTTTGATGTCTTGTTTGGACGAGACTATTCATGGTTTGCTGGTACGCAGAAAATGGCCGGGGTTCGGCTGGGTCGACTGGTGGTGTTGGTGACGGGCTCGGTGATGGTGGTGGTGACGTCCCGGTTGGAAGAGTTGGCGGGGGGTCGGGTGTTGTGGCGAGTTCTGCAGCTGCATATGGAGAGGGACATGGGGTTATTTACTGTTTATAATGGAAGTGCAAAGAATTGAGGGATTCTAGGCATAGGTGAATCTTTACAGATAATAAACAGGGCCCGGCTATACACACCCCAAGACTTGCTAAGGACACCCCAATTATTAAGTACATCCCATATATCATATATATTTAATAAAACTTAAAAACATACTAAGCACACCCCACTCTTTGACAAAAATACCCTATCTAAGTACACCCCACTCTTCTCTCTTCCCAAACCAACAATTCTAAGTACACCCCATTCTATAAAAAAATAAAACACACCCCACTTTTATTCACCACTAACACTCCATTCTCTTCTCTGTCTCGAAGGCGAAGCGGCCGAACCCCTCCCTCCCGTTCGACGACAAGGAGTCCCGTTCAACGACAAGGAGTTCGTTTCGTTACAATGGCGGGCCAATCCGAAGATCGATCCCAAGATGAACCCCAATTCCAACAATATGGTGAGTTTTTCAAATCGAACCTCCCCATTACTTCGAACTGAGTCGAACATTTAGGATCACTAAATTAGGGTTTCAAAAATCCGTCATTTTCTTGGAAGAACTTCTTCGTTTTCGTTTTTTTTCTTTCGAATTTTGTTGTTCTGCCCGAGCCTGGTTGGTCGGGCAGAAAATCGCACGTTCGACAACACAAAGTCGGACATTTGTGCAGATGTTCGACATATATATGTTGAACACTCACGCCATGTTCGACAGACATATGTCGAACACTCACTCCTTGTTCGATCCTGCGTGATCGAACATCCTGCTTCTGTTCGACCTGCATATATCGAACAGTAAGTATTTATTCGACCTGTAATGGTCGAACAATAAGTATTTGTTCGACCAGTGTTGGTCGAACAGTTCATTTTGACTGTATAGATTGTTTAATTATTGATATTTTATTCAATTTAGCAGGAATGGCATATATGAGGAGACGACCACCTATAGCTTATAATAGGAGGCGTCGTTTAGAAGAGTTGGCAGCTGCACGTAGCAGTCGTCAAGAAGGAGCAACAGTTGCTCCGATTCAAATGTAAGAGCAATGTGCTGCAGAAGAAGAGGCAGTTGCACGTACTAGTCCAACAGCTGTTGCAAGTCAAATTAGCGAGCAGCAACGTGCTGGAGAAAAAGAGGATGAGGAACATGTTGAGAAAAAAAAAGGAACAAGAGGAAGCACATGATGAGGAAGAAGAGGAAGCACGTGCTGAGGAAGATGAGGAAGAAGGTGATGACAGTGATATATTGACGGGCCCTTATCCCAGTGGACCTAGGGATCCCCGACTTATCCCAAGTTTCACGACCCATGTGGCGTTCCAGATTTGGAATGGGATTGAGCGGCCCTTATTGAGGTGTTGGTGCCACACGACCAAGATGGAGACATGGTAGTTTGGTCAAGGGGGTAATGATTTTAAGGAGTTGATTCATCGTTCCAAAATTCCAGACTTGAGATGGATTCGTATAAGACGCCGAACAAAAATCTAATTTGCGCATTTGTTGAGCGTTGGAAACCGGAGACCAACTCATTCCATATGCCATTCGGTGAGATGACAATTATGTTGGATGACGTATTTTGTCTTACCGGACTCCCGGTTAGTGGATTACCTGTGGTTGCACCAGAGTCGGTAAGGGGACCGGCGGACCCTAAGAAAATGATCAGTAGATTATTGGGGTGACAGAAAGGGAGGCAGTCTATGCTCTTCAGGGCCGGAGAGGTAGCTCGGTCAGGCTGGAGTGGCTCCCTTCACGATTTAGTGGAGATGTCACCAGTAGGAATGAGAGAAAAAGAAGACGTGCAGCCCGTGCATATTTATGGTTCGTGCTTGGATGCACAATATTTGCAGACAAGAGTGGCACACATGTGGAAACAAAAATTCTCAGTCATCTGGAGATGGTCAACCGCGTCAATGAGTATGCTTGGGGAGCAGCTGCTCTAGCATACTTGTATCGACAGCTTGGTTTAGCATCTCGGAGTGGGGTACGACAAATATGTAGATATCTGACGTTCTTGGAGGTAGCTATCTCTCCTTTTTATATGCATATTTTTATGTTATTATATGCTCGATATTTATGTTTTGTTTATATGTCCGATATTTGTTTTTTAGTCCTGGATATACGAGTATTTTCCCTTCACAAGGCCAACCCATAATGTCAATTATAAGTTGGACGATCCACTTGCTTTGAGGTGGGCCAACAGATCCCATTCTGCAGGAACTGTCGACCGGGTATTGGCCGTGTAAAATCCCTAAATTTATACTATATTTTTTTTTATAAATTTGATACCGATTTTTTTTGTATATTGTACGTCACGTAGTTGCATTATACGTCGCGCGCGAAATTATGTTTTTCGTAATTGCTCGACGAGTGCGAATATGTGCGAGCGTACATATTTTAGAAAAATATTTTTTCTATTTTTACAGTTTCAAAATAATATATATAATAATTAGTTTAGCTATCGTACCAAAATTCCAAGCTTATTATTTTATTTATTTTAAGCCTTTCGTTTATAACAATTATTGATAATATTTTCGTGTATATATATATATATATATATATATATATATATATATATATATATATATATATATATATATATATATATATATTTCGTAAATATTTTATTGGTTTATTTTTAAATAATAATGTAATTTTTGAAATTAATTATTATTATAATTTTAGTGTTCATAAAAAATATTTTAAAATGGTTGATATTTGTTAAAATTAATTATGATGATTTACAAATTTGAATGTATGGATTTAGATTTATCTATATTTAATTTGGATTGAATTTGGAATTGATTTGAATTGTTTTAAAAAAATTATTTAAATTAAGTAGAGAATTATCTAATTGGGTTTTAAATATTCTTAATCCTTATCCAACTGGGAATTCCCACATCCTATAAATAGGCAGGTAATCCTCCATAAATTTCTCACATCCACAAAAATTTCTCTCCATAATAGTACGTGCATCGTGTCCATGTACTCTCCCGTCCATAATCTTATTCCAATTTTACATTTACATTTTTCTCTCGTTCCGGACAACCCTGACATAGCCATACAATCCAAATCCTACAATTTATGTGTCCGATACACTTCGACACAATCCCTAACCCAAACCCTAAACCTAGCTCGACCAACCCCGTAGCCACGTTGTTCGACCCGACGTCGTCCTCCCATACCATCGCCATCACCCTCACCTGCCAACATCATGGTCGCCACCACAACCCAACACAGCCACCATCGTCACCATCATCGCGATCCCCTCGCCTCCTTCAACAGCCCAGCCTTCCCTGGTCACCGTTACTACCATGATCCCGACCCCATCAACCATCGTGGCCACCCCCTCCAACCTCAGCCGACTAACCCCGGCCGCACAACGCCAGACCCCCGCCTCTACGCCACCGTTCCTCACAGCCAACGCCACCACCGGTGTAACCATCACCATCCCTAAAACCATCATAACAATGCAAATAACCACCACAGCCACAAACGCCGTCTTCTCCTATCGCCCGACACCCAAACCATCGCACACCAGAAAAAAACCAAAAAAAACCCTTACCTCTTCCTCCTCGCCGCCGTGAGCTCCCTGCGCCGGCGAACTCTAGTGCCCGACGATAAAGCCCCTATGTTTCGCCTCCGCAGCTATCCCGCGCCCTCCGCCGAGTCGGCGCTGTCCAGCACCGAGCCACCCTCCTCCCGACCGCTCCTCTTTCCTCTATCGTCTACCCGCCAGATCCTCGCGCAGTCCGACCACACCACCACCCAGGGCCACCTCGAGCCGCGCTCCGGCCACTTCGCCGTGAGCGCCCCCCCGGATCTCGCTCGCCACCGCGCCGGAGGCGCGAGCACCCCTCCACCGAGAACCCTCCAAGCTCCACCATTTTCTCCCGCGCGTGAGACCCTCTCTCCGATCGCCCCGCATCCGGTGATGCCGACAGCCTCCGTAGCCGCTGTCGGGGTCGTCGCCGTGCTCGCCTTCGGACAGCACGTGCCTCCGCCGCTCCCTCCGGCAACCGCCGCGTGCGTCGCCCCCTTCTTCCTTTTTCCTCCTCGCCTTCACCCCTCCGCCGTCTATATCCCGCGCGACCGCCCCGATCGTCTCCCCGAGCTCCCCGCTTCCTCCGCCCCTTACTCTTCTCCTTCCCTCTCTCTCGCTCACTCCCTCAATTCTCTCTCTCCTTTCTTTTGATTCGAAGAGCAGCAGCAGTCAAAAGACTGCTACATTTGTTCTTTTTTATTTTATTTATTTATTTTATTATTTATTTAATTGTTTTGTTGCTGTTTATTTTTTTGGTGTGTTTGCTTAGTTTGTTTAGTATTTGTTTTTTTTTCTTATTTTAGTATCTATTATTATTATTAATAGTATTTGTTATTTTATTATTATTATTATTAGATGTTGATTGATGATTTAGTTGTATTTTGGTGAGTGCAACACTACAGCTGTTGTACACTACTGTTATTATTATTATTATTATTATTATTATTATTATTTTATTATTTTATTTTATGATGTATATGATATAACCTAAATAGATGCATATCTTGTAATCATAGTTTTCTTAATTTATTTATTCATTTTGAGTAACTATACTTTTAGTACTATTAACATATTTGTTATATAAAATTTATACTTTCAAAAATTTAGTGAAAAATATATCATGTTTTCTTATCTAAATAAATTGTAGCTTTTTAAAAAAAAAACACTAGGAAAATATACTTTTATCTAGTTAAAATAAATCACTACTTTGGTCTACAGAATTTTAGTCTTAAACCTAGATGATTTTGAGATTCCCAAATATTATATATATTTCCAAGTATTATAAAATATTTTCGAAATCGTATATAGATTAATTATCCAAATTCTTCCTATTATCTTTCCTTGTCCATGACTAATCCTAGATTCCTATTCTCTCGCCAAATCTGTACTTCTCCCTGTCAACCCTAACTAATTTAACCGTCCTGAACCCAATGGAACAGTGCATGCCATCATCGGAGGTTGTTTTGTGCAGTTGTAACAATGGAGTCATACTTCATGGCCTTGTGATCATCGCACCACACCAGGCGTCACCACCAGGCAAGACACCTTGCCATTTGCTGTTTATTTATTTTAGCTCATATTTCATGCATTATTCATTATTGTTTTTATGCAAAATAAACTGTGATACATGGAATAACCTGTTAGAACTTACTGTTCATTTATATTTTCTACTATGTATTAGTTTTCTACATATTAGATCTAGATTTAAGGGACCACCTTGTGTGTTGCATTCATTGGCCTTGACACGTTGTACCATGAAGTTGTGTATCGCATGTAGAACACGGACGTGCGTGATTGGCTGGCCACCAGTACGTACAAGCCGTGCGATAGGGTTAACCGCTAATAGAATTGCATGCTTAGTTTGACTTAGCGGTTATAGAGGTTTACTGTTGTGGATACAATAGAGTAGGCATTGGGCGGGGAGGACGATTTCTTAGCGTATGGTCTTCGAAGCACTTTTCCTTGTGAACCAGATTCTCCATTGGAGATACGGGTTTGATGACCCATGATTACTGACGGGCACTAACGTTCTACTGAACGTTATGCTCTTACTGATTGAGCCTTTGGTGCCCCAAGGGGGGACTACACCGATCCTATTTAGCCAGGGCCCATACGTAGGAAGGATTGTTCTTAACTACATTTCACTTAGAACGGTTAGGCTACCTTATCTGTTAGGTATGAGTACTTTTGGTTTGAGTACTTGTATCTGACCGTGGCTTGGAACAATAACTTGTCGCGGATTAGTTCGTCATATCTTGTCCTTGTTTGGTTGTAGGTGTGGCTTACTACTTCGATGAGAATGTATTAAACCTTGTTGGGGTTCGAATAGCGTATTGGATTCATAGCATGGAAAGATACGTCACCGTGAATTAGTTTACCATCTCCTGTCCTTATTTGGTTGGGGGGATGGTAAGCTAGTTCAATAGGTGTGTATTGGACCATGTTATAATTCAATTGACTTATTTATTTGAGCAATATTTATTCAGTTTATATGGCATAATATTATGTGTCTTGTTACGTCCCTCTGAGGACCTGGTTATCTCACTAGGTGTGTGCTCTTGTCTTTCACAGGTGTTCGAGCTCTAGTCGTGATCATCGCTATTTTCTTCGAGGATGATTGCACTTGGATCGTCTTCGCCTCGCTTGCCAAAATCATTTCTTTTCTCATGTATTTTTCCTTTACTTGTTGGTAGTGGATTTGTCTCCGTCCAACATATTGTATAAGGACAATTCGTTATCATTATATGATAACTTTTATTCATTTATTTTGTGTGGATGAGATTAGTTATGGTTCTACTGTATTTTACATCTTATGTATTCATACGAGGTTTTCATATATTGGAGTGTACTTCGTATGTATACAGCTGGCATGTCTACGTTCCTAGTCCTACGTATTTTAGGACTGGGGCGTTACATATTTTTGTGGTGGTCCATGCAGGTCAAGTAAAATTGTTTGGTTACTTTACCGTACCAAGCAAGACTACGAATAGGATTAGAAGTCTAGGATCTCATCCACAAACTTGACCCCTTTCCTCGATTCCATATTCGAACTATCGTTCTGTCACGACCCACACCCTGAAGAGGGGCACGAACACGTGGTTACGTCCAGCCTACACCGTAGAATCGGCGGTAGAACGCTGTATATAGGGTCTGTAAATACTACGACTAAAACAGATAAATGTACCTGTACAGTTATATACACTCCGAATGGAGGTGACATAGCAATACAGTCTCAATCACATAATCAAAGCTAAGGTAGATAGCATGAAAAGATATATGATAGATAAAATGGGAAACGAGTCCAAAATCCGTAAGTCAGAGCTAACACAAATATCCAGAGTCTCAGATAAAATAAGTATAAATATACTACAAAATAAAATGTACTAGCTGGCTCGCAGGCCAGGCAAACCTAACTAACTAAGCTACTCAGGGTGAGCGAAGTCCAGTGGCTCTACCAATAAGCCACAGTCTAAGTCTAGATCATCAGACTCAACCCCGTAGTAGGTCGGACAGTCAGTCTCAGAGTCATCTATAAAATTTGTCAACGGTATCCTGTCAGGAAAATGAGCAAGTACAAAACACCTACAGCAGTTCCATATGAATTGAGAAATACTATAAGAGACAGTAATAATGAAATACAAGACAAAGATATCGGCGACTTGGGAACCATTTGAAAGACGAGTTACAACCCTTAAACCAAAAAAGGACCGGGTTGTAATCCTTCTTTCAAACGGAACTTAGTCCCATAACCATGGTACAGTATAAAAGACAGATAGTGCATATGAGAATGAATCATAGCATGGTGAAAGTACAGTAAGTAAAGCTGAAACTAGAATATAAGACATGACAAATAAAGTAAAAAGGTGTTTTGAATTATTAGAGCGATATGTGATCGGCTAGGGAAGCAAGAGATGGTTATCCACTTGGCCCGGCAATCCGCGGTGTACTCAACGGAGAATCATGCCGTCCAACCTGGATAACTGGTAATGGGTGTCTGCAACACCCTACGTGAGGTGAGGGTGACGCTAGCAATGTATAGATACAGGAAGGCTTGATCACATAACCCCTAATAATTCCCCTATCCTCGAATAGTATCACGGATCCGGACATAGCACGTCATGATGCAGGATTTCCTAAGAGGGGAGCAAGTCCTCTTCAGAAATCGGCATCAATATAAGTACAAAAATCAAGACCAAGCAAGTACCAGTATCCCAAGAAATCCAGGAATGACATCTTATGACCGAAATCCGAAAATACTAGTCCGTGAACTATCTGTCGAGAATCAAGTAAGACACTAAAACTGAATCGGATATAATAGATATCAAGACAATGAAAAATATCAGTGAATGTACTCGCCTGCGGTCCTGAGCTGATAGGGTGAACAGACGCTCAGAGTGATCACATACCTAAAATAAGATACTATGAGTCAAACAGGGCTTAATACTAAAAAGGAAACTAATACAAGCCATAAATGCAAGTCTAAGTCAAAACTAGGTCAATCTAGGTCAAACTGAGTCATACTAGGTCGTACTGGTTCATACTAGATCATACTAGGTCACTGGAAGTCATTCCAAGTCAAACTAGGTCAATCGGGATAAACGGTTGACTTACAGTTGACTTTTGGTCAAAAAGTCAACTCTGGTCAACTCTAGGTCAACCCTAGGTCAAACTAGTCTAATGTTGACCAACTGTTGACTTTCAGTCAACTGGTCAACTCTGGGTTGGATTCGGTCAAATCGGGTCGCTTAAAGGCTAAGTTTGACTCTCGGTTGACTTTTGTTGACTTTTGGTCAAAAAGGTCAATCGACGTCAAAACTAGTCTTTCAGTACCATATTTGATCATTACCAACCACGGAAATCAAGTTCTAACTCTATCTTAGGCTTCTAACACAAATACCCTATTCCTAGGCAAAACTAGCATTTACCCTTCTAAGGTAAATCCCGATACCTTTCCCAAGCCCAAGAAAACCTTGTAAATACCCGTGATACTAGCCTAGGCTCCTTAGGGTAGCTAGATATCAACCTATCTAAGGTTTACCTACCAAGAAATTTGGGTATCCTAAGTATCTAGACCATGTTAGGATACGGGGTATTGATTTACCCTATTACCTATTCTATCTCATGAATTTACCTTTTTCTCTATACCACACTCATCAACACCACTCATTCTCATGATACACTACTGTAACACCCTGTTTTCTGAAATTAGGGTATTTTTGAAAATTTATTATTTTTATTATTTATTAATGGTGTTTTAGGCATAATATGAATTATGGTAATTTTTAGTGTAATTAAAACCATTTTCTAAGTCATGACTTATGACTTTGTGACTTACTAGCAAAATTTTAGTGTAAAGCCTAGTTATTCCTTAAACTAGGAGTTGCCATGACCATGTGAGCCTAGCCATAGGCTTAGAATATCAAATTAGTGATTTTTGCCAAAAGGGTATTTTGGTAATTTACTAGACTTTATTTGAGATTATGTGATTTTAATATTATTTAATTCTTGTTAAGTACCATGATTAGTCACTAACCTATCTTACCCTAATCTAGGGGTTAGCTACTAACCTAGAAGCTTTAGGATGGATAATTGGTCATGGGTTAAAGTGATATAAATATCTAGATATTACATAAATGATATTTTGCTTGAAACCCTCAAAATATCAAGGCTTTTGCACCAAAGTCTTGCCTTAACCATGAAGGAAAGGGCAAGGACACCCTCATGTTTGCCATTGATTGTAAAAGAACAGAACAATTATCGGAGGACTTAATTTAGACTCACAATACAAACTCGCTTGTACAAAGAAAGCCTAGGGACGAAAACCTAGGTACAACAGTCTAAGTACAATTGTTTATTTTTTATTCTGGGGGATGACGATAGAGGCTCGGGAAAGCGACGGCCGCTCTGCCTTACTCCTTGGACGATCGGTACGCAGCCTTGGCTCGGGGAAGATCTGCTTGGTCGTTGACGAAGAAATGCCCTTCTTGCTCTCTCTCTCTGATTGCTCTTCTGGCTTCTCTCTCTCTGTGTATATTCTCTCTCTGACTATGGAGGAAGTCTCTCTATGTATACGTATTCTTTTCTGATGTTTTTGTTGTATATATCTATGTCTCCTTCACAAGGGAATGGCACCTTGCTATTTATAATAGTAAGATCTGATCATTAGGGTTGCCAATGATTAGCTTTTGGAGATGACGGCGGCCTGGGGATTGATCAATCTAGGCCGTTCGTTTCTGATTGTGACGAATCCGAGCCATTAAGGATAGATTGCACCAAATCCTCATTAGCAATTAATGCTGATTGGCATCAATCTTCCTTATAATGATTTGCTAATATCTGCGAATAAATCGAATTTATTCTCCTGCCACGTGCCCCAGATCGTTGGAATTTGACCCGATCATGGATTGCCATAAATCTGGGAGATTGATTGGCTGAGGACACGTGTCCTGAGAGCCAATGGTGAGACTGGAACCGCATGCAGATTGGGCCGCATGAGATTTGGGCCGCATAAGTCTTGGGACACGTGTCAGGGCTGTCTGGGCAGTGGCCCCCCCTCCTATGGACTTTTGAACCATATGATGAGCCGCAAGAACTGCATAATGGTGTGTCTGCTTGAGCCGCATGGGCATGGTCTTCTTGAGCCGCATGGGGGTGCTTCCACTTGAGCCGCATGAGACTGTTTCGGCCTGAGCCGCATGGGAAGTCTTCACTTCGAGCCGCATAAGCATGCCCACGTGGCAAGGCCACGTGGCATTTTGTTGCTCTCGGAGGATCGTGTCAGAGATTTCTTTCTCTTTCCTAGAGATTCATCATCATGACAGAGTCATAATTACCTGCTTTGGTGTCAGGTCTGTCAACTTTTCGGAGGGGTCAGCCGTCAAAGCAATTAATGCAGCATGGGTCGGAGGGGAGCACTGTCAAGCCACGTGTCTTTTGAGCCGCATGGGATGCCTCAGGCCGCATAGTTCCTTATGCCGCATGACTCCCTGAGCCGCATGCATTTTCTGGGCCGTATGAGTCTTTCCTGGCCGCATGAGTCAATTTCTTTAGTATTTTCCATGCTTCTATAGGACCCCCTTCAAAGTTTTCAATTTGTAAAATTGAAATACTTTGAACAAGAAGCATGGCTGTGTTAACCGCATATGCAATCCTAACCGCATAGGAGTCCTGGCCGCATGGATGTGTCATTCGCATGACTGTTTCGGCCGCGGGGGTGTGTTAGCCGCATAGATGGTCCAGCCCACGTGTGCGGGTCTTTAATTGCCTCAAAGTTGCTTCAGCGCCATCTTTGTAGGGGGAATCTCAAGGGTCAATTCATTAAATCTTTTCGGATTTGACGCCCTGGGTGAATCTTGGAGACGGAACCCAAGGAGTCGGTTTCGTTCTTCAAGAGTCGGTCATTAGCCCACGTGTCCTCCTTCTCCCTTCCTCCTATAAATAGGAGGGTTTTGAAGAGGGAGAAGACTTCTTTATTTTCTTTCTTCTCTTATCTCGCTTGCATTTCTTTTCTTCGACCATTGATGGCCCCCAAGAAGATCGTGGCAGTAAAGGACAAGAAGGCGGCCTCCACTTCCACCTTGGATGCGGTTGCTGCTCCGCCCGTTGTCGTGCCTGATGTTCATCCTGACGTCCATCCCCCCATTATTGGTAAGGATAATATATGAATTAAGGAACTCCAACCGCCATGGCTACGTCGCATACTTTATGCACGAGCTTTCGTAAATCGATGTTCGCCCTACGGCTGAGCTGCGAACCGCATAAGAAAAACCATTGTGTCTGTATGTGCGCCTTATCAGTGAAGCCGCACAAACTTTTACCGTACGGAGCCGTATAAGCGGTCTTCTGAACTTGAGCCGCTGGGACTTTTTGGAGCCGCATAAGACTTCTGAGAACTTCATGGGGCGGCACAGATGTTTTCTTGAGCCGCATGTGGTTTGAAAATACCTAATCAGCTCTTTTTTATTCTCCGTTTAACTTATTTTTCTTTGTCTGTTCTTCAGTGAATTTGCCGGTTAACGCCGTCGGAGAACTCTTGGTGGGTAGCGCTCAAGCTGCTCTCGGCTATAGGTACGACCATATTGTTCAGCACGTGGCGGACCAGTTTCCGAGCGATGAGCCTATGACTAGATTGAATGCCATCAAGAATCAGCCTTTCCATTTCCTTAATGCTATGATGAACTCAGGGAAATTCGAAGGAGAGTTTTTGAAGCCTGCGTTCTTTTTTGGAGACGTCTTGACCGTGGAGAACGATCATGTTCTGGAGGTGTCGGAGGATTGGAATTTTGTTTCTAACGGGATGGTGATCCGCATCCCTCAGATGGAGCGACACTTTCCATTATCTTGGTTCAATATGCTCCCTTTGGACCGGAAGATGGAGGGGACTTTAACCCCTACCAGGAGTGGGATGTTCGTGGGGAACATCCGTTATAATAACCATCTGAAGTCAGTGGCTGCTGTCAAGGTGCATACCAGTTGTTCTGTGACAGGGTTGGTCCCAGGTTCTTTCCTAAATGTGGCAGGTCCTAACTTCACGTTTTCTACCGCCGATACTTTTATAAATCGTCTTGCCCGGAAAGGCTCCTATCCCGTTGGTCGGTTGACGTTTCCTGGTTGGATACACCCTATTCCCTCGTGGATCAATTTATCTACCTGGATCCTGCAGAAGTATGAGGCTTTCTTGTGCGAGATTGGTCTGTATCATGCTATCCGAGGTACCAGTCATGGCTTGTTCATAAACAAGAAGCTATTCATGTCCCTGTTGGAAATGTATAATTGTCGTACGGGGACTTTTTACACACCTGTAGGGGAGATGGGACTTGCGCTCCATGAGATGTACGCGATCTCCAAGCTTCCTTGGGGGGACGAAGCGTTTGAAGTGTATACTCCTACTAATGAGGAACTTGAAGATTTTGAACGACGGTATCCTGGCTTTGCGGCCCTTTATCAGGAGATATTGTGCCATTATAACACATGCCATCACATAACCCGAAAGGATAACCTGGAAGGGAATGCTCCCTATACCAAGGATTGGGTGCACTATCTCTTCTCAGCAGATGCCTCAGGTCTAGTTACCTCTCGTCGCCCTAGGTCTCGGGAAGCGGTCAAAGAATTGGTGTCATCTACCAGTGACAGATTCGGAAGCCAAATTGATACTTTCGATTACTTTTACCAGGATACTCAAGAGTTGTCTGAGAAAGCGCTTCTGGCGGGATTTTTGATGATCTGGCTACGAAATTGTGTAGTCTCGGAAGGAGCCGGTTCTATTGAGAGAATTAGTTGTAACTTCATCCTTCCGGCTGTGAAGTTAGTTTTGTGAATCAGGCTAGCTCTCCTTCCGGCTATGGTGTGTAGCATACACCGTGGCCTTCGTATCTTCACGTCCAAGGTCATTGCCCGCGACATGACCAAGGATTTTGAACGAACTGAGTTACCTTATCATTATTTGATGGGGTGGCTGCTGATATATTATCCATCTTTGATGAGGTCGGGCTCTGAGGGCAGTGTGACTGATAATGACGCCCTTATCTTCCGTTATCGTGATGAGCCTTGGGAATGTGAGACCATGCGGGTTTGCCGGATGGCCTTGGCAAGGGCAGATAAGTATCATATTTTTGTATCCGTCCCTCGCTTTTCTGCCAAGGACATAGAGACTGTGCATATAGACAGTATTGCGCCTCCTCAACTTCTGGATGGCCAGATGCTCTTATGGTTGCGTAACATCCGTCCCTCGCATTTGGTGTACCGTAACCGCAATGCTGTTTTTCTGGAGCCGTATCTGCCTAGCAGGTTTGCCCGGCAGCTTGGGTACAGCCAACTTTGTCTAGACAGCCCCAGCTCTTGTCTGGGTTACGAGGGAAGTCTTCTTGATGGTATCAGAGCTTGGCAATATTATGATTCGTTCCATACTCGCGCTATTTTCTCGGTCCCTTCCATTAAGGAGTCAGTGGGGATCTTGTATATGGCGGCCATGTATCATGTTATGGCGAACAAGCCTCCAGTCGGTTTTGACCTATATACCAGTTTTATTGTTGGCACCGGTCTGGAAGAAGGCTTTCAAGGGGCCAAGAAAAGAAAGACTAGGGCCGAAGTGCCAGATTTGGATTCCGCTGCCGAGGGTGATGAAGGAAACGAGCGTGATGTAGATGACTCTATCCTCCCGGTGGTAGACGCAGAGGTGGGTCAGTCGCCTGTTGTGTCAGATGAGATGCTGAGGGATCAGTCCCCTGTCGTACCTGGTCCTATTCCGAAACGTAGCAGGCAAGTTTCTTCTGTAGGCAGTGTTTCTCGATCCTGGAAGCTGTTTGCGACTAGACGCCGTCTGCTAGCTATAACGGCAGGTGGAGAAGAAGTCAATCCTGCGTCAGAGGTAACAAAACTGCTCTCGATCTTTTTTTTCTTTCCTTCCTTTGAGTTTTGATCCCGATTGTCTTCGTTCCCCTTTTTAGGTGTCGGGAGAAGAAGCGTTTCAGGATGTCGAGACGGTGACTCGGGATGACGGGGGCTTCCCTGAGCCTGTTCATATTCAAGAGGCCGCAGATAGAACTGTATCCCCTTTTAAGGTGACAGGGGCAGAGGACTTGACTGAATTTAACTCGGGGATCGCGGGTGAGGGGACCATGCCAGTTGCGGAGGAGCCGCGACCTTCATACCCCTCCCTTGGTAAGATTAGCCAAATCCTAACCCGTGAGGAAGCTTATCTGCTCTATCATCATGTCCTTCGGGTTACGTTGATTGATTGTTATTCTGGACGTTCAGGTCCTCCCCCTTCCGTATCGAGGATGGACGTTGCTGGGACAACCCCAACCGAAGGGGCATCGGTGGAAAGGGGTGTACCTCTCCATTGCCCGACTTATCTTGATGGGTCTTCTAGGGGCCCGGGTTTGACGGGCCAGTCCTCGGGGCAGTCGGGGCAGGGAACGATGGTCCTTGCATCGTCCTCTGCTCCTACGGCTTCGAGAATCGACCTTTCTTCCCCGTCGAGTATCCAAGCTCTCCGGACGGCGGAAGACGAGTTGGCTGCTATTCATGCATCGTTCTATTCTGACTCCGTTCCCCTAGTGGCGAGCTCCAACGTTGCTCCTTCGACGTTGCCGCTCCGGCTTTCCTTAACGCCCTCCTCTGCTAAAGTTTTGAATGACGCGTTGCAGGACGTAGTTACCAGCTTCCATCGTCATTTAAAGAGGGGGATCGAGGCCGCTGTGGAAAGAGGGGCCTCTTTTACTTTGGCCCGACGATGTGCCCAGGGTCAAATAAACATCCTTAGGGATCTGCCTGATGATGTAGGGCTGGCTTCGCTTCTGGAGGCAAAATTGCTGGAAACTGACCAGCTAGTGTAACACCCTATTTTCTGAAATTGGGGATTTTTGAAAATTTATTATTTTTATTATTTATTAGTGGTATTTTAGTCATGGTATGATTTTCTGGTGATTTTAGTTAGATTAAACCATTTTCTAAGTCATGCTAAGTCATGACTTATGACTTTGTGATTTTGGTTAGTATAACTTAGTGTAAACCCTAGTTTTCTCTAACCTAGAAGTTGCCATGACCATGAGAGCTTAGCCATAGGCTTAGAACCTCAAATTAGTGATTTTTAGCCATAGGGGTATTTTGGTAATTTTCTAGAGATTATTGGAATTAAGTAGGATTAGTGAGATATTACTATTCATGGACCTTTAGATTAGTGACTTGCTAATCCCTAACCTAATTACCCTAATCTATAGGTTAAACCCTAACCTAGAATGACTAAGGGGATTAGATATTCATGGTAGTCAAGCTATATAAATATCTAGATATTAACTTTAAGGATATTTTCCTTAAAATCATCAAAATATCTAAACCCCTTTTTGCTAAAGTCCTTGACTTAGCCTTGAAGGAAGACAAGGACACCCCCCCCCATGCTTGGCCGGCCAAGGGCACCCCCCTTGGCAGCCCACCTATGATAAATACCCCATGGATTTAATTCATGAATAAAATTGCATGAAATTCATTCCACAAAAATTCCCTTTTACTCAAACCTTGATAACTTGATCATTTGTGATCCAAATTGACTCTAGTCTTTTGCATTGGAACCCTACAACATCTAGGGAGCTAAGGGAAGCAAGAAATCTAGAATTTGGGAGCTTGGGCATCGTCGAGTTCGAGATCACAACACCCTCTTTTCATTGATTTTCCTTGGAATTTCACCAATAGGTAAATATGTCCAAACCTAGTCTAATTCCTTGTTTTTATTTCATAAATGCATTCATATAAGGTTAACCATACTGTGGGTAAAGTTTGGTGGGATTTTGGTGTGTTTTGGTGTCCGTATCGGACACGTATCCTAGACTAGGAAATTGTGTTTGATTAAATGTCTCAATGGATTCAAATATTGTGTTTTGCAAAACTTTTTACACAAACACCTAGCCCTGGACTTGCTAACCCTAACCCCACTTGACTGAGCATGTATCGTGTCCCTTTTCGTGTCCAAATCGGACACGAACTCGAGTATTGACAGTGCACAGACACACTGTTCATCCCCTGCTCACTGACACTTCATACTCACTGTAGACACGACGTGGACACGTGAAAATTGGTGTGGACACGGGGGCAGTGTCTGTGCACACTCCCCCAAGGTTTCACGACACTTTGTGTCGTGTGGTGGACACACGGACACGTGCACTGGTCGTGCACTGACAATACACGCACGCACAGTGTCAACTTCGCGCGTCTCGTGTCGCGCGGACACGACACAATGACACCTCGTGTTTGCACGAGAGTGTAGCCCATCATGTGGGCTACACGTGGACACGAGCACGAGATTCCACGTGGCTCGTGTCATGTGCACGAGACACGTGCATCTCTGCACGACGCTGTGCGTGTATACGCGTATCAGTGTTTACCCGAGTCGTGTTTTCTCGTGTTTGGACACGTGAAAACGTGTCGTGGTGTCGTGTCAGTGTCCTAGGACACTAGAGTATCTATGGGGGGTTAGTTACCAACCGTTAGTATCGAGTCTTAGCTCGATTGGGTTCGTGTAAATCGAATTATCCCCATTTCCTGTAAACTGTGCACTGTCACAGTTTTGAGATTAAATCTCAGTTTTGAAAATCGAATTTTGATTCGATTTTATTAATGATTTATGCATTAGACTAGTGTATTTAGTGAGTATATGTGTAGTATACATATATTTGAGGGTGTGGGTCGAATTTGAGGGGATTTGGATGTGTGTGTGTATAGTTATGTATATATATACATATCTATGTATATATGTTATGTGTGTGTGTGTTTGGGGGTTTGATTGTGGGTTCCAGGTTCTGGAATTTCCCCCCCCTATCATGATCTCTCACTCTCACTCACAGTCTCTCTCTCTCTCACTCACTGTCTCACTCTCTCTCTCATTTCAGTCTCTCTCTCATCCCCTTGTCTCTCTCTCTATATATTATATGTAATATATATGTAGTTATATATATATGTATTGTATATATATATACATGATATATATATGTATAGTGGTATTAGGTTTATTATGTATAGACAGTGTATTATAAATATAAGTATAAGGGTTGTATTATATATGTTATGCATATATGGATTTTGGGTATATAGATATACATATGTATAACCTCTAGTTATAGGTTTATGAGAAAACCTAGACTATTGGCCTATGGCCAGGATCACTAGCCTATGGTTTGGACTAGCCCTAATGACCCAAAACCCTGCTAGAAAACCCTTGTTGACTAAGGGTTGACCAAAGTCAACATTTGGTCAAAAGTGACCTAGTTAACCTAGAAATGACTAGGAATGACCTAAATCAACTAGTTTGACTAGTTTGACTAAAACCCTAACTAGTTTAACTAGTGTTGACCATGTTTGACCTAATTACCCTAACTGACTAGTCTTTGTTTGACCAATGACTTAGCTGGTCTAAGTTGATCTAGACTTGATCCAGATTGATCATGTTGACTAGTATTTGACTAGTTGATTAAAGTGTTGACCAGGAGTTGACTTTAACCTAGATTAAACTTGTTTGACCTTGTTTGATCTTGTTTGACCTTATTTGACTTAGTATGACTTCCTGTGACTTAGTTTGACTATTAGAGTTGACCAAGAGTTGACTTTTGACCAGTTTGACCTAGAATCATGTAGTATGCATTGTATACTTTATTTTTATCATTGTGGATACTTTGTGACTTGTATTGCTCTGACTAGGAGCCAGACACCTCTCCTCAGACTGCATATTCTCTACAGACATTCATACAGCAGGCGAGTACATTCTCTGACCGTTTCATACTTGTTCAGGCTTTACTTCTCGCTCTAGATTACTTTACTTGTTGCTGTCACGTTGGTAACACGGATTGGTACTATATGGATCTTTACATGAGATGTTATCCCCCTCGGGAGCATCGGGTACTTCATGTTATGTGTGTTTCACTATCATCATGTACTCCTATGCTTTCATTATTCATGTACACTCATGTGATCATGTACTCTCATGTTTACTGAGCTCTCATGTATACTATCATGTGCACCCTTTTATGGGCCCCATGTGATATCATGTACAATAACGTAACTTGTATAGATCCTTGTGTATTGATTGGGGTACGGGGGAGTAGAAGTGGACATGTGAATAATTCCAAAGTAGTGTAGTCATGTACAAACTCAGTAGTATAGTCATGTATAAATTCTAGCCATTCACATGCCTATCTTGTGCTCTACATCACTAGTCACTACAGTTCTCTATATACAGTAGATATTTCATTACAGCTATCTCTTTTACAGCGTATATTTCCTTTCAGCAGTTCATGTATCTTACTCTATTGCCTGTATCGTATTTCCTAACCTGATATGAACTGCGTGAGATGTATTGTGCTCGTTCCTGTCCTGATTGGACCTGTTGAAAATATTACAGAGGATGAGGATGAGGCCCTGGTGTCTACCTATTATGGAGCAGGACTAGATGATACTTGTATTGAGGACCCTCAGCAGGTTCCACCTACAGCTGAGGAGGATGTTCCAGTAGTAGTCTAGACCAGTTTAGTCTAGGCAGTCTTTTCTATATTTACTTTTTGTCTCACATTCTGTGTTGTATTTTGAGATGTGGAGATGTATAGACTCTTAGACTTATTGTATTATGAGTTGACATTCTGGATGTTATGTATCTTAGACACTTAGTCTTATTTCATCTATGCTATGGTTCTCTTTGAGTTACTATCTATCTGTTCTTCGTTCTTCTACCCTAGATGTGATTGAGATTGTTTTCTATTTGTCACCTCCATTCGGAGAGTATAAACTGTACAGGTACCTTATACTGTTAGATGATTGACCTAGGACAGCGTTCTACCGCCGACACTGCGGCGTAGGCTGGACGTACCCACTTCTCGTGCCCTTACTCTAGGGTGCGGGTCGTGACACGTTTTTAGTGGTGGCCCATGCAGGTCGAGTTTATGTAGTGATATTCGAACTAGAGTATCACTACAGCCTGTGATAGGATTAAGGAATAGGCTTAGAGAGAGTGGATACTCAATCACAAGTTAGGAAAAATTTTCATGGATTTGAATCTACTGACTTTGTTCAAATCTATATAATCTATTTCATATTGTCCTTTGATACTATCATCCTTGTACCGTTATTGACTTCCTTATTGATCTGTCTTCAGGATGGTGGAGACACGATCGCAGCGACTCGGTCCAGGTGATACTACTGAGAGGTCTGCCACCTCTCGTCCAGCTCACCAGGACCCGGGGACTGCAGCTCCCCATACTCCAGCTCATGTGGGAGCTTCTGCCCCAGTTGGGGGTGCACCTCTTACTATTCAGGGGGTCATTCCAGCTACTCCAGACATGCCTCCCCCGCAGTTTCGTCAGCCTCAGTTTCAGCCGGAGTATCAGCAGCAGCAGCAGCAGCAGCAGTACCAGCAGCAGTACCAGCAGCAGATGCCATCTGGATATGTGGATGCTGCGCAGATGTTTTCATATTTCCAGCAGTTCCTAGAGTCGCAGCAGACCCAGCAGCAGCGTCAGACGACGGCATTTACAAGAGGCATTGATGATGTCCATCAGCTGGCTACAGCGACGATAGAGAGGTTGGCAGCCCAGCCGCAGGGAGGAGCAGGACCGCCGCGACAGCAGAGGATTCCAGGTATCCAGGACTTCAAGAAGATGAACCCCAGGGACTTCTTGGGAACAGAGGGGATACTTTATGCTGATGACTGGATCGAGCACATTGAGGAGATCTTTCGACTGGCGGAGATACCAGTCGGACTCCAGGTCGAGGCAGCTGCCAGCCAGATGCGGGATCTTGCCCGTACCTGGTATCAGACGGATCCGAGAGTAGGTACTCCAGGGCAGGCATGGGGAGCTTTCAAGGAGCTCTTCAAGGGGAAGTTTTTCCCAGATCAGGCAGTCGGCGCTTTGGAGACACAGTTCGAGAACCTGGTTCAGGGGAACCAGACCGTAGAGGAGTACGCCGGTGAGTTTTGCCGGTTGAGCAGATTCGTGGAGGGCCTTAGCGAGGCAGCGAAGGCGAGGAGGTTCAGGAAGGGCTTGGTCAAGGAAGTCAAGTCCTTGACCAAGAGTGAGAGGAGTGCCACATTTGAGGATATTCTAGCAGGAGCGATGGCGGCTGAGGATGATCTTGAGCTGAAGCTCAAGAGGGGCCGCGACACCCAGGGAGCTGGCAGCAGTGGAGGACAGGCCAAGAGGCCTCATTTTCAGCACCAGCAGCAGAGGCCATTCCAGCAGCAGAGGCCATTCCAGCAAGTGCAGCAGCCGAGGCACCAGCAGCAGGCACCCAGGCAGCAGGTCGTTAGTTGCACTTTCTGCAAGAAGTCGGGACATGGATGGGGTGAGTGCAGGAAGAGGTTGGGCTGGTGCCTAATATGTGGGGCAGCGGACCACCAGCTGAGGGAGTGTTCCCAGTTCACAGGCAGAGTAGCACAGGGAGCAGCACCAGGAGCAGGAGCCAAGGCTCCGGTAGGTCAGCAGCAGAGAGGACCATTACAGCCACAGCAGCAGAGATTTATGCAGTTTCAGCAGCAGGCTGGAAGAGGTCAGCAGGGGCGTGCTTACGCCATGACAGTTGAGGATGCTCAGGCAATTGGTGATGTGCTTGCAGGTTCTGTTCTTCTAAATTCCATTCCCACCTTGCTTCATTATATCTATCTTAAAATCCAATTCCATCTGCTCCTACCTATTCTTTATTAGTGATCAGTTTTGTCCTGGTAGTTCATTTGGTTTTGTCGATTGTTTGTTGTTTCTTTATCTCTTACTTAGGAGTAGGAGTAGGAGTAGCTTTAGCTATTAATATAATTCTTGACTAACTCTTTTGTCAAGAACTTTCCTCTTAAATAAATTAATTATGTGTTATGCCTTTTGACTTAGAGTTGATAGAGTAGCTCTGACCATAGAATGGTGACCCTTTTAGCCCTGTGATTTATTGTTTCCTTACCTTCCTAGTCTATGCCCATGACCAGGACTATGTATCTTCCTTCATCATTCCACCCTTACTTATATCTTATGCTACAAATTTATCCTTAGTTTTACAAGCTTATCCTTTTCGAGCTTGATCATGATATATTTTATTGGGTGCGCACCCACTAACATATTGTCTAATCAGAACCGGCGCATGATGGTCTGATCAACCTATTGCATTTTGGTTCGCCTTTTCATATATTAATCTACGTGGATGTAGACACAGTTAAACTTACCCTAGAATCTTATCCGCAACAGCCTTGATGATTGTTGTTTCCTTACTTTCCCAATTAGGACACCTTATGACCTAAAACTGCTAGCCAATTTTTGGACATGACCCAGTATAGGTCTACTACCCATATTTTGCTTATTTGACCTTGTATGTTGCCTAGGTAGTGGCTTCGTCCCTGATTGTTGGAGGTTTGACCTAGGAGGAGTACGACCATCTAAATTTCGAGGACGAAATTATTTTAAGGTGGGTAGACTTGTAACACCCTGTTTTCTGAAATTGGGGATTTTTGAAAATTTATTATTTTTATTATTTATTAGTGGTATTTTAGTCATGGTATGATTTTCTGGTGATTTTAGTTAGATTAAACCATTTTCTAAGTCATGCTAAGTCATGACTTATGACTTTGTGATTTTGGTTAGTATAACTTAGTGTAAACCCTAGTTTTCTCTAACCTAGAAGTTGCCATGACCATGAGAGCTTAGCCATAGGCTTAGAACCTCAAATTAGTGATTTTTAGCCATAGGGGTATTTTGGTAATTTTCTAGAGATTATTGGAATTAAGTAGGATTAGTGAGATATTACTATTCATGGACCTTTAGATTAGTGACTTGCTAATCCCTAACCTAATTACCCTAATCTATAGGTTAAACCCTAACCTAGAATGACTAAGGGGATTAGATATTCATGGTAGTCAAGCTATATAAATATCTAGATATTAACTTTAAGGATATTTTCCTTAAAATCATCAAAATATCTAAACCCCTTTTTGCTAAAGTCCTTGACTTAGCCTTGAAGGAAGACAAGGACACCCCCCCCATGCTTGGCCGGCCAAGGGCACCCCCCTTGGCAGCCCACCTATGATAAATACCCCATGGATTTAATTCATGAATAAAATTGCATGAAATTCATTCCACAAAAATTCCCTTTTACTCAAACCTTGATAACTTGATCATTTGTGATCCAAATTGACTCTAGTCTTTTGCATTGGAACCCTACAACATCTAGGGAGCTAAGGGAAGCAAGAAATCTAGAATTTGGGAGCTTGGGCATCGTCGAGTTCGAGATCACAACACCCTCTTTTCATTGATTTTCCTTGGAATTTCACCAATAGGTAAATATGTCCAAACCTAGTCTAATTCCTGTTTTTATTTCATAAATGCATTCATATAAGGTTAACCATACTGTGGGTAAAGTTTGGTGGGATTTTGGTGTGTTTTGGTGTCCGTATCGGACACGTATCCTAGACTAGGAAATTGTGTTTGATTAAATGTCTCAATGGATTCAAATATTGTGTTTTGCAAAACTTTTTACACAAACACCTAGCCCTGGACTTGCTAACCCTAACCCCACTTGACTGAGCACGTATCGTGTCCCTTTTCGTGTCCAAATCGGACACGAACTCGAGTATTGACAGTGCACAGACACACTGTTCATCCCCTGCTCACTGACACTTCATACTCACTGTAGACACGACGTGGACACGTGAAAATTGGTGTGGACACGGGGGCAGTGTCTGTGCACACTCCCCCAAGGTTTCACGACACTTTGTGTCGTGTGGTGGACACACGGACACGTGCACTGGTCGTGCACTGACAATACACGCACGCACAGTGTCAACTTCGCGCGTCTCGTGTCGCGCGGACACGACACAATGACACCTCGTGTTTGCACGAGAGTGTAGCCCATCATGTGGGCTACACGTGGACACGAGCACGAGATTCCACGTGGCTCGTGTCGTGTGCACGAGACACGTGCATCTCTGCACGACGCTGTGCGTGTATACGCGTATCAGTGTTTACCCGAGTCGTGTTTTCTCGTGTTTGGACACGTGAAAACGTGTCGTGGTGTCGTGTCAGTGTCCTAGGACACTAGAGTATCTATGGGGGGTTAGTTACCAACCGTTAGTATCGAGTCTTAGCTCGATTGGGTTCGTGTAAATCGAATTATCCCCATTTCCTGTAAACTGTGCACTGTCACAGTTTTGAGATTAAATCTCAGTTTTGAAAATCGAATTTTGATTCGATTTTATTAATGATTTATGTATTAGACTAGTGTATTTTAGTGAGTATATGTGTAGTATACATATATTTGAGGGTGTGGGTCGAATTTGAGGGGATTTGGATGTGTGTGTGTATAGTTATGTATATATACATATCTATGTATATATGTTATGTGTGTGTGTGTTTGGGGGTTTGATTGTGGGTTCCAGGTTCTGGAATTTCCCCCCCTGTCCTGATCTCTCACTCTCACTCACAGCCTCTCTCTCTCACACTCACTGTCTCACTCTCTCTCTCATTTCAGTCTCTCTCTCATCCCCTTGTCTCTCTCTCTATATATTATATGTAATATATATGTAGTTATATATATATATGTATTGTATATATATATACATGATATATATATGTATAGTGGTATTAGGTTTATTATGTATAGACAGTGTATTATAAATATAAGTATAAGGGTTGTATTATATATGTTATGCATATATGGATTTTGGGTATATAGATATACATATGTATAACCTCTAGTTATAGGTTTATGAGAAAACCTAGACTATTGGCCTATGGCCAGGATCACTAGCCTATGGTTTGGACTAGCCCTAATGACCCAAAACCCTGCTAGAAAACCCTTGTTGACTAAGGGTTGACCAAAGTCAACATTTGGTCAAAAGTGACCTAGTTAACCTAGAAATGACTAGGAATGACCTAAATCAACTAGTTTGACTAGTTTGACTAAAACCCTAACTAGTTTAACTAGTGTTGACCATGTTTGACCTAATTACCCTAACTGACTAGTCTTTGTTTGACCAATGA
Organism: Iris pallida; assembly: GCA_029216955.1. Lineage (NCBI taxonomy): Eukaryota > Viridiplantae > Streptophyta > Magnoliopsida > Asparagales > Iridaceae > Iris > Iris pallida. Next base: position 11,434,960 of record JANAVB010027195.1, read on the forward strand.
CTTAGCTGGTCTAAGTTGATCTAGACTTGATCCAGATTGATCATGTTGACTAGTATTTGACTAGTTGATTAAAGTGTTGACCAGGAGTTGACTTTAACCTAGATTAAACTTGTTTGACCTTGTTTGATCTTGTTTGACCTTATTTGACTTAGTATGACTTCCTGTGACTTAGTTTGACTATTAGAGTTGACCAAGAGTTGACTTTTGACCAGTTTGACCTAGAATCATGTAGTATGCATTGTATACTTTATTTTTATCATTGTGGATACTTTGTGACTTGTATTGCTCTGACTAGGAGCCAGACACCTCTCCTCAGACTGCATATTCTCTACAGACATTCATACAGCAGGCGAGTACATTCTCTGACCGTTTCATACTTGTTCAGGCTTTACTTCTCGCTCTAGATTACTTTACTTGTTGCTGTCACGTTGGTAACACGGATTGGTACTATATGGATCTTTACATGAGATGTTATCCCCCTCGGGAGCATCGGGTACTTCATGTTATGTGTGTTTCACTATCATCATGTACTCCTATGCTTTCATTATTCATGTACACTCATGTGATCATGTACTCTCATGTTTACTGAGCTCTCATGTATACTATCATGTGCACCCTTTTATGGGCCCCATGTGATATCATGTACAATAACGTAACTTGTATAGATCCTTGTGTATTGATTGGGGTACGGGGGAGTAGAAGTGGACATGTGAATAATTCCAAAGTAGTGTAGTCATGTACAAACTCAGTAGTATAGTCATGTATAAATTCTAGCCATTCACATGCCTATCTTGTGCTCTACATCACTAGTCACTACAGTTCTCTATATACAGTAGATATTTCATTACAGCTATCTCTTTTACAGCGTATATTTCCTTTCAGCAGTTCATGTATCTTACTCTATTGCCTGTATCGTATTTCCTAACCTGATATGAACTGCGTGAGATGTATTGTGCTCGTTCCTGTCCTGATTGGACCTGTTGAAAATATTACAGAGGATGAGGATGAGGCCCTGGTGTCTACCTATTATGGAGCAGGACTAGATGATACTTGTATTGAGGACCCTCAGCAGGTTCCACCTACAGCTGAGGAGGATGTTCCAGTAGTCTAGACCAGTTTAGTCTAGACCAGTTTAGTCTAGGCAGTCTTTTCTATATTTACTTTTTGTCTCACATTCTGTGTTGTATTTTGAGATGTGGAGATGTATAGACTCTTAGACTTATTGTATTATGAGTTGACATTCTGGATGTTATGTATCTTAGACACTTAGTCTTATTTCATCTATGCTATGGTTCTCTTTGAGTTACTATCTATCTGTTCTTCGTTCTTCTACCCTAGATGTGATTGAGATTGTTTTCTATTTGTCACCTCCATTCGGAGAGTATAAACTGTACAGGTACCTTATACTGTTAGATGATTGACCTAGGACAGCGTTCTACCGCCGACACTGCGGCGTAGGCTGGACGTACCCACTTCTCGTGCCCTTACTCTAGGGTGCGGGTCGTGACAGCTAGTGACCGAGCTTCGAGTACTGCGACAGGCTGATCTTCCTGCTATTATAAACGAGGAGCGTAATTCCCTTCTCGCCATTATAAAGAGGACCAGAGCGACTCGAGATAAGACTAAACCGACTGTAATGAAGGATCTCAGCGACTTAACTGATCGGTACGATCAATTGAGTTATGCGACCGAAAACGTTGTGGCTCGGGAGGAGTCTGTCTCTCGTGAGACTACCGAGATGCGGGAATAGATCGTTGCGCTTCAGAAGAAGTTGACTTCCCTGGAGTCTGAACTCGAGGCTGCCCGCAATGACATGGGGCTAATTGTCCAGGAAGCTGACAAGGTTATTCAAGCTTCGACTGACCTGGAAACTGTCTTGAATAAATTGGAAGATGATTGTCGGGCACTTCTGGACTTGGACAATGAGGAGCGGCTACTCCAGGAGGCCGAGCGTCGAGCTAAGCAAAGGGTTAATCGGGGGACTGCCTCGGTAAAGGACCGCCTTTTGGAGTTGTGCAATGTCGACCTATAATCGGCCTTCTGTTTTGTCCCCGTTTTCTCCTTCTTCTTCTTTTTTTTTTGAGAGGGACGTGGTCCCGAAGTATGTAGTACTTCTTTTCTTCCTTCAAATAAAGAGTATTTTCCATTCTACCCTTCATTTGTATTGCCTGTTGTGCCTGTGATATTGTGGTGATGCTCTCCCCCATATGGGAGATATATTTGTGGACTTGTTATCCATGGCGTACCTTGGTTTTAGGTAGAGATAACAAGTTTTGTTCGGGGTACCTGAAGCAGCCATAGTAGAGTGGTCATGGGTGCTCTTGGTATTGGGAAAAGGGAAGCCGTAGAGCAGCTGGGCTCCCGTGGCGTGATAAGATGGTAAGTTCGTGTTAAGAAGCTCAGTTGAGGATATTTGTGGGCCTATTATCCTTGGCGTACCCTGGTTTAGGATACACATAATAGGATGAAGGAGAACTGACCTACTTGCTCATAGGTAAAGAGGACATAGTAAGTAGGAAAGTTTAGTAACCGTAGAGTCTTCCTACCAAGATGTAATGAGTACATGGCAGGGGTGGACTCGTCGGGGGATATTGGTGGTCAACAGAGGACATTTGTGGTCAACAGAGGACATTTGTGGTCAACAAAGGACGTTTGTGGTCAACAGAGGACGTTTTGTGGTCAACAGAGGACATTTGTGGTCAACAGAGGACATTTGTGGTCAACAGAGGACATTTATGGACCCATTACCCTTGGCGTACTCCGGTCGTGGGTACAGGTAATAGGTTGAAAGGGGATCATCATACTCGCTCAGAGGTAGTGAGGACATGACAAGCATGAAGGTTTCTTCGTCAGAGCCTTCCCATTCAGAGGTAATGAGGACATGACAGGAGTGGGCTCAATGAAGGGGGGGTACGTAGAATAACTCAGAGGTAATAAGGACATGGCAATTCTATGTAGGGGTGATTTGTTTTTGGCGGAAATGGGACGACTCAGAGGTAATGAGGACATGGTCGTCTTGGAAGTTTGTGGATCCGTTACCTTTTTTATGCACTGGGAGTGCGGGTAGTGGATCATGAGGGAGGATCTCTTGCAGGAAGAAAATTCAGAGGTATGATTATACGTGACTTTCTTTCAAAAGAGTGACCAGGATGTAAGTTCAGGGGTACCAGCAGGTACGTGACTCTACAATCCATGAATGTTGGAATCAAAGTATAAGTTCAGAGGTACCAGCGGGTACATGACTTGGTAATTTGGGATATGAGTTCAGCGATACAAGAGGGTGCGTGACTCGATAAGTTGGAAAATTGGGGGTTGAGTTCAGTGGTACCAGCGGGCACATGACTCAAACTCTGGAAAATATTGTTTAAACATAGTATTTCTTCAGGAACTTGCCGTTGATGGGCAACACGAGCAAGTCTCCGTTCTGCTTGGCGAGGCGATAAGCACCATTGGAGAACACGGCCTCGATGATAAATGGGCCTTCCCATTTTGGCTGGTACTTGCCGGTGGTTTTGTGAGTCATGACCATTGGCCTCCTGACTGCCAAAACAAGATCGCCCACTTGGAATGTTCTGACTTTGACCTTTTTGTTGAAGGCTCCTGAGATGCGTGCTTGGTATAGCTCGATTCTTTGCTGAGCTAGGAGGCGTTTTTCATCTAAGGCCTCTAACTCTTGTAGTCGACGTCAGTAGTTATCATCCGTTGTCAATTGATAAGTGAGGGCAACGCGGAGTGAGGGTATTTGAGTCTCTAATGGGAGGACTGCCTCACTTCTATACACTAGGGAGAATGGTGTATTCCCGGTGGCTGTTCGAAATGTGGTGCGATAAGCCCATAAGCACTCGCCGAGCTTCTCGTTCCAGTCGCATTTGTTGGAGGAGACAAACTTCTTGAGGAGTTTGATGATTGTTTTGTTGAATGCCTCTGCTAACCCGTTTGCTGTCGGGTTATATGGTGTCGAAGCGACATTATGAATGCGGTGTTTGTCGCAGAATCGGTAGAATGCGTGACTTGTAAACTGCGGACCATTATCATAGATGATCCTCCGTGGCAGTCCGAAGCGGTAGATGACGTGATGTCTAAGGAAGCTGATCATGTTTGAAGTCTTAACTTCGGCGAGTGGGACAGCTTCTGCCCATTTGGAGAAGTAATCAGTGATTGCAAGTATAAAGGGATGTCCTCGGGAGGAAGGTGGGGTGATTGGACAAATGATATCCATCCCCCTATGCTTCCAATGGCCAGGACGCCACTGTTGGGTATAGGAACTCGGACGGTTGATGAATGAAGTCCGCGTGGACTTGGCAGGCCTTACATTTTCTGGCATAATCTATCGCATCTGCCACCATCGTGGGCCAGTAGTAGCCCATCCGGCGAAGGCGGTCTTGCAGTTTAGGGCCAGGCTGATGGGCCCCGCAGACACCGTCATGAGCCTCTCGTACGGCTTCTTTGGCTTCTGCGTTCGACAAGCACCGGAGCAGTAATCCGTCGTAGGAGCGGCGATACAGCATTTTCGTCTCTGTATCGTAGAAGAATCTGAGAGAACGCCGTCTGATAGAGGTAGCCTCCTTCGGGTTCTCGGGCAGGATGTCGTAGACTACGAAGTCTATGAATGGTTGTCTCCAGTCTGGCGCTTCGTCGATCATCTGAGCAGAATAACTCGCCACGGCTTGGACGTTGTTCTTGGGGCAGACCAGCTCATGGCCGATTACATCGACCGAATGATGAGAGTGGTTTGGCACTGCTAGAGAAGCAGCAAGGCCTGCTAGGGCGTCAGCTTCGATATTTTGGAGTCTGGGGACGTGTTCGATGAAGAATCCCTCGAATGATGAGATAATGTTGATCGCTATTTGGTGGTAGGGGATCATGTCTTCATGGCGGACTTCGTACGTCCTCCGAATCTGATTGACGATTAATTGCGAATCGCCGTATGCTTCCAGATATTCTACCCCCAGTTCTTTTGCCAGTTGGAGGCCAATGACCAAAGCGTTGTACTCGGCCACATTGTTAGAGCAGGGTTCCGTGAGAGAGTAGGCACGATTGATCACTAGCCCGGTAGGAGAGATCAATACTACTCCGACCCCGACGACGATGTTTCCCTTGGGTCCGGTTCTTGAAGCGCCATCGAAGAACATCCGCCATATGTTATCATGGGTGGTTGTATTCGAATCGGCGACCTCGTCTGGGATTTCTTCGTATATTCTGGATGACTCCGATCCTGGATGGGCTGCCAAAAAGTCTGCCAGGGCTTGACCTTTGACAGCCTTATGAGGAACGAAGATCATATGATAGAGGGACAGCAATATCGCCCATGTAGCGAGACGAGAACTGAGTGCCCCTGGTTTGGTCATGAGGACCCTGAGAGGGTTGATTCGTGAGATCACATGTATGGTTTGCCCTATGACATAGTGTCGCGTCTTTTGAATGGCGAATACCAGGGCGAGGCATTCTTTCTCCACAGCGGTGTATCGGTGTTCGGGCCCGACCATTATTCGGCTGAGATTGTATATGGCCTGTTCGTGGCCTGCATCATTGTTTTGTGCCAGCAGGGCACCGATAGAGTGTTCCATTGCTCGTACATAGAGCAGGAATGGTTTTCCAGGGACCGGGGCCACCAGGACTGGAGGATTTGACAAATATTCTTTGATGTCGTCGAAAGCACGCTGGCATTCCTCGTCCCATACAAATGAGACCCCCTTCTTCATAAGGTGTGTGAATGGTCGGCATCGCCCGGAGAGGTTAGAAATGAATCTCCTGATGTAAGCTAGTCTCCCTTGGAGGCCTCTAAGTTCTCGGAGATTTCTTGGGGGACCCATCTCCATGATTGCCTTCGTTTTTTCAGGGTCCACATGGATACCCCGTGCAGTGATGATGAAGTCCAAGAACTTCCCGCTGGATACGCCCAAGAAAGATTTTGTGGGGTTCATCTTCAGATTGTGGGCTCGCATCAGGTCGAATACCGTCATCAGATCCTGCCGCTGATCTTCCTTACGGCGACTCTTGACGGCTATGTCATCGACATAACATTCCACTGTTTTACGTAAATGTTCTCTGAAAATGGTGCTGATGGCCCGCTGATATGTGGCGCCAGCGTTCTTTAGACCGAATGGCATGACTGTGTAGCAGTATGTGCCAATAGGTGTTCGGAATGATGTGTGCTTTTCGTCGTCGGAAAACATCTTGATTTGGTTGTACCCCGAGAATCCATCCATGAATGAAATATTTCAAAGCCGCATGTGTTGTCGATCATGATGTCTGTGATAGGGAGGGGGAATTCGTCCTTTGGACATGCCTCATTCAGATTACGGAAGTCGATGCAGATTCGGATCTTCCCATTCTTTTTAAGGACCGGAACTATGTTGGCGACCCAGTCAGGATGTTATTCTTCACGAATGAAGCCGCTAGATATTAGCTTGTTGACTTCGGCTTCGATCGCGTCCATGATGCCTGGGCGGAAGCGTCGTTGTTGCTGTTTGACTGGCTTTGCATCTGGCCGTATGTTGAGTTTGTGAAGAGCGATATCGGGGTCTAAACCCGGCATGTCTTCATAACTCCACGCGAACACGTCGATATATTCTCTGACAAGTTTCAGCAGCGATTCTCGCTCTTCGTCTGTTAGGCTCTTACTAACAAAGATTGGCTTTGGAGAGGACTCGCCGCCGAGGTCGACCTGCATAACTTCATCTACGGTAGGAGGTTCTCTCAGCTCGAACCGCTTTTCCCATTGCGCGTCCAGCTGTTGGGCCCACGGCTCAAGCTCGAGGACCTCAGGGATGTCCTCGTCCTCTTCGTAAGCGTCAGCGAATGCCATATTGACTGACAGGACCTGTCTGAATATGTCTCCGATGCTGGTATCCGAGTCGGAAGTTGGTGACCCGGTTGAATGTGACTGGCAGTCGCACTCTTTATCTGAACTTTCCGGGGTCGTCGTGGGAGTTACATACCCTAGTCCACATCGAGTTTTGCTATAGTAGTCCCGTGGCTTACCGGACGGTACCGGGGGCTTCAAAGGTAGTCGCCGTCCGGTGCCGTAATTCAAACCTGGCGTGGTCTCCAGATCATATCCTTGTTTCTGCATGAGGTATTTGGACTGGGGGCTATACAGATACAGAGGCAGTCTCCCGGCATCTGACCCAAGATCGACTTCTTTTATGGTGAAGGGGTACGGATCGTCTTTCCGGCCGAAGATAATCGGGTGGTCCCCTCCCTCGAATATTCTGTAGGCGTCTTCTGCTGGAGTAAGCTGGATCATGGTGGATACATTTGTCACCTGTGTGTGTAGGTGAGTGCCTATACCGTGGTCCATAGCATATATTGTACATAGCTTATTAAGCTCGATGTAGTTCAAAGATAGCCCTTTATTGATGAAATAAGGTATCTTTTCTAGGGGGATTACATCATCTGCGGAGGGGACATCGGTGTGGGCAGCCACGTACTTGGCTAGTTCTGATTCTTCTTTGGCTACCCCCTGTATGAATGAAGATTGGGAGGATGACCTAGTCAGCTTGATCTTCAGAGGCTCAACTGGCGGAGCAGAGCGTGGAGTTGTTGGTAGACTAGCAACCCCCAGTTTGGCACTCGATGTGGGGTGAGGAGTGGCTGGTTCGCTTGAAGTGTCAGACCTCGCATCGGGGTGACGACCCTTCTTAGGCAGGCGTATCGTCAGAGGTCTATCGGAGGGATTGAGCTTCTCTGTTTGGGATTGACCGACTCTCAGCAGTCTGATGGTGAGTGGCCCTGTTGTGGGTCTCGGTACTTGGCCGGATCTTGGCAGTCAGATTCTCATCTTCTCTTCTTGTGCCGAGAGACTGATTGCGTCCTTACGCAGCGTGGCCGTAAGGGGTGCAGAATTGCCTGGTTTGCGAGCCTGGAGGTGGATTGTCAGAGGTTCTTCTGATCCCGTGGTCGCTTCAGCATCAGTTTGTTCATTTCCTCCTTCAAGGTGCCTTTTCGACTTTTTGTATAGGCAGGAGTCCGAGTAATAAGATTCGGCCCCTTTCAAGGGATCGATGTCAGCAAATTCTGTCCTCACGAAGCCGTGCTTGTCGACATATTTGAAGCATTGGTGTAGCGTGGAAGGCACGATCATATAATCGTGTATCCAAGGGCACCCCAAAAGGATGTTATAAGAAGTGTCGGCATCTATGACGTAGCAATTGACTTCTGATTGGAGATCGTCGATCTGGCATTTCAGACGGATCTTCCCGATTGGGTAGCTCCTGCCCGAATTGAACCCGCTGATGGCGGTGTTTGTAGGGGTCAGGCGATGCATCGGAATACGAAGATGATGCAGTAGTCCTTTTGGAATGATGCTTATGGAAGACCCAGGGTCAATGTGCATCCGGCCCACCTTTATGTCGCCGATGTAGCCTGTATAGTATAATGGGCGATCGTGCAGATTAGTCTTGATGAGCATGTCTTGTGGAGTGAAGACGATGTTGGGCATTGCTCCCGTACAGGCACTATCTTGGAGATCTGCGGGCTGATTTTCTCCCGTGAGGTTGACTTGAGCCAGGTACGCGTCGGCATTTTGAAGCGCATCGCTCAAGGCTACGCGGACATCCTTCGAGAGCCTCAGGAGTTCGTATAAGGACAATTTGGCCGGTGTATTGGCCAATTGCGCCAAGATGTCAAAGTTGTAGGGCCTCTCCAGCCCCTGAGGTGTCTCCTTTCGGAGGGATTTGTCGAAGCGAGTCTCCTTCGGCCTAGGCTTGTCGGTCGTCGAAGGCTGAGCCGGTCCCGGAGCGTCCGTGGTAGTGGGCGGATGATCATCAGTCGAGTTTTCAGCCACGGGTTGAGATTGTGCTCCAGATCGAGTAACAACGGCCGTGACTTCTTCTTCATCTACCGAGGCGGTACGACAGGATCTGACTTTTCCACTTTTCCTTTTAGAAGGTGGAGTGGGCTGAGTTACCTCGTGGACTAGGTCCGGATGGACCCACATGATTTCCCCTCGTGTTGTGGTGAGGGGTACTAGGCCAGCAGCTTGGTCGCGAGCAGGCGGAAGATTAGCAATTTCTATCGTTGCCAGAGGGACGGGTATAACCCCGTCCTGAGTCTCTGTAGGAGGGAAGTTGCCGAATTGTACGGACACCATATTGGCTGCCACGGTTACCTCCTCGAAATCGATGGCCAGAGCGTTCGAATCGATGAGGTTTTGGATATATCGTTTCAGTTGGTAGCAGTCGTGTGTAGCATGGTGGACGTAACGGTGGTAATGGCAGAACTTTGGGTTCTCCAGATCAGCCGGCCGAGGCTACCGTCTTGGTGGAGGAAGCTGAATCCTATCTCCTTGTATGAGGCATGTCCAAGATAGGCTTGACGTGACCGTCTTTAAAAGAGTAAGTGAATTGAGGCCATTGTTTGTCTGCTGGTTGCGGCTCAGGCTTCTGGGCTGTATCGGCCACCATAGCCTGCTTGCCTTTGTTGTCCCGGTTGTTGGAGGGGCTACCCCCATTGTCGTTGGTGGTGTTAGGATGCTTGCCCTTGTTCTCTCCCTCTGAGATATGTAATCCCATTTGGCGAGCCTTCTTCAATCGTTCTTCGGCACTTGTAGCACTAATGATAAAAGCCTTCCAGTCCTTGAATTGACTCTCGCCCATCCAGAGACTAATTGTCGGGAGTAGTCTCTTTTGGCAAATTTCGATCAAGGAAGAGTCCGGGTTGCCGGATGGTAACTTCATTGCGGTTTGACGAAACCGCTCAATGTAATTTCTTGTTAGCTCTTTCTCTCCTTGAACGACGTCCATGAGAGTAGACATCGTGACGTCCTGCCCTACCTCATAGAATCTCTCCAAGAACAAGCGTTTGAAGCCAGCGAAGGAGTGGATGCAATTGTCTGGTAGGTTGCGGTACCAATCGAAGGCGACTCCTTCCAATGCCCCAGTGAATAACCGCGTGAGGATAGCGTCATCATGGGGCAGATGGTCGATAGTGACCTCAAAGTAAGTGATGTACCGACTTGCTGAAGTCTTGCTATCATATGGGTTGATATTGAACGGCTTATATCTTGGTGGAAAGGGAACATCCCTCCATTCCGCAGGATATGGTTGCCGTATTCAGAGGTCTTGAGAGTTTTCTGGGGCGTGGAACATTGCTCGGAGCTCCTGAACCTTGCTTCTTACTTCTCGGGCCTCATCTGTCGCGGTAGGGGCCGTTATCTCGGGAGGATTATTGCCCGGGTTTGGTGCCGCTGAATTTGAATCTATATTGATTGCGGGACCCGTGCTTGTCTGGCCAGGTGTCACTCCCTGCAGAGTAGGAAGTGCCGCTTTGATCTCGTCTACAGACTTGACCAAGGCGTGCAATATAGTCTCCAAAGTGTCGATGTGCTGGCGATCGCTGGAACCGCCTTGATTGCTGTCTGTCATGAACACCGTCTTCACATGAGGAGTGACGGAAGGAGTGGTGGAGGATGTACCCTCCGAGTCGTACCCATGCGTCGAGAAATCATCAGGGTATGTGGGGATGTTCTCTTCAGGTTCGGACTCGGAAGGAACAGTACCCCCAGCTTCGGAGCTTGCTTCGTCTAGGATGTCCTCGGGGACGTCGGTATCTGTTGTATCCGTCGGAGGATTTGCTTCCTCCAGTCCGTATTCCTGGAATGTCGGATTGTCGTGGACGTTTGGAGGAGTGCTACCCTCAGTTCCGACGACCCCCAGTGATGTAGACGACGAACTTCTTACCGCAGCAGTTTTCGTCTTCGAACGGGTGTGTTGGAATACTCCAGTGGAGGACAACCCTTTAGACGACGGTTTCATAGCTGTAGTAGTTGACACCTTTGGGCTGGAGACGCTTGTTTTCTTCCCTCTTCCCTTGATGGGAACTTTCTGCGCGGAATTGCAGGAAACAACAGGAGGTACCTCGTCTTCCGAGCTCGGGTGATGTAGTCTTTGGAAGACGGATGGCCGGTCTTTCGTTACCGCCGCGTTGCTGCAACAACAGTTGACGATGATCTAGGTGCAGTGATGTCCGTGTGAGGACTCCTTGCACCCCGAAGCTCCTTTTCTTTCCTTGCGTTTGTGGAGGATAACCTCATGCAGGTCAGAGGAACCACTTTGTCCGTTTGCCGCTGGGGGCTGGACTTGAGTGGTTTTATACAACTTCCCATCAGAGGCCCGTGTGATAATCAGCGGGACGCCCCGATAGTCAGAGGTTGGGGCAGCCGTTTGGACTTGATGAGCCCGCGCTGCCCTAGACTTCCTCCTTTTAGCACCTGTGGGTGCGTAATAGGAGGAGTCTAGGTTGAATAACACAGAGTCTGGATTATTATCCAGAGAATGATCAGAGTCAGGAACGCATGAGAGCCGGTCGAAGACTGATCGAGAGAAGCGTGGAACGGACGTTATGCGGCTAGCATTGGGTACCGTGCAGGCTGTCTGCATGCGGCTGTCTTCTGTTGTGGGATGAGTCCTTATGCGGCTAGGGGTCACGACCGTGCAGGCTGACCACATGCGGTTGGCATCTATGGCCGCATGGATTTTCTGCAAGCGATTGACTTTAATAGCCGCATGAGTCTAATCCGTGTGGTTGGCCACTGTAGCCGCATAAGTTATGCGGCTGACAGATGTGCCCGCATGAGTTTTCTTTATGCGGTCGGCGGTTGTAGCCGCATGGGGTTTCTCCCTGCAGCTAATACCCTTCTGCGGCTCGGATCGCGTAGAGTTCCTCTTTGCCCCTACAAGTCCAGCATCATAGTATTTTTTTTCTGCCGGACTTGTGGACAGCAGAGTTGTCTACGGTCTAAAGTGGGGCCGCAGGAGAGTCCTTCTCGCCATCTTGAGCAATAGAGAGCACCCTATCAAGGGCTTGCGGAGGAGCAAATGATTTTGGCCTCCACTCTTTGCCAGCCTTTGTGGTGCGGGTGCGCTTCTGGACCGGGCCAGCGCTGCCTTCAGAGAGCATCTCTTCGAAAGCCTGTTGGTCGAAGCGGACGACCATCTTCTTTTGTGTAGAGCCAAGTTTGGCTGCATCTGATTGCGTCACCAACTCCTCAGCCGTGGAGAAGTTAGTCCCCAGCAGAGTCGCCATCGTGTTTGCCATTGATTGTAAAAGAACAGAACAATTATTGGAGGACTGAACTTAGACTCACAATACAAACTCGCTTGTACAAAGAAAGCCTAGGGACGAAAACCTATGTACAGCAGTCTAAGTACAATTGTTTATTTTTGATTCTGGGGGGTGACGATAGAGGCTCGGGAAAGCGACGGCCGCTCTGCCTTACTCCTTGGACGATCGGTACGCAGCCTTGGCTCGGGGAAGATCTACTTGGTCGTTGACGAAGAAATGCCCTTCTTGCTCTCTCTCTGATTGCTCTTCTGGCTTCTCTCTCTGTGTGTATATTCTCTCTCTGACTATGGGGGAAGTCTTTCTATGTATACGTATTCTTCTCTGATGTTTTTGTTGTATATATCTATGTCTCCTTCACAAGGGAATGGCACCTTGCTATTTATAATAGTGAGATCTGATCATTAGGGTTGCCAATGATTAGCTTTTGGAGATGGCGGCGGCCTGGGGATTGATCAATCTAGGCCATTCGTTTCTGATTGTGACGAATCCGAGCCATTAAGGGTAGATTGCACCAAATCCTCACTAGCAATTAATGCTGATTGGCATCAATCTTCCTTATAATGATTTGCTAATATCTGCGAATAAATCGAATTTATTCTCCTGCCACGTGCCCCAGATCGTTGGGATTTGACCCGATCATGGATTGCCATAAATCTGGGAGATTGATTGGCTGAGGACACGTGTCCTGAGAGCCAATGGTGAGACTGGAACCGCATGCAGATTGGGCCGCATGAGATTTGGGCCGCATAAGTCTTGGGACACATGTCAGGGCTGTCTGGGCAGTGGCCCCCCCTCCTATGGACTTTTGAACCATATAATGAGCCGTATGAACCGTATAATGGTGTGTCTGCTTGAGCCGCATGGGCATGGTCTTCTTGAGCCGCATGGGGGTGCTTCCACTTGAGCCGCATGAGACTGTTTCGGCCTGAGCCGCATGGGAAGTCTTCACTTCGAGCCGCATAAGCACGCCCACGTGGCAAGGCCATGTGGCATTTTGTTGCTCTCGGGGGATCGTGTCAGAGATTTCTTTCTCTTCCCTAGAGATTCATCATCATGACAGAGTCATAATTACCTGCTTTGGTGTCAAGTCTATCAACTTTTCAGAGGGGTCAGCCGTCAAAGCAATTAATGCAGCATGGGTCGGAGGGGAGCACTGTCAAGCCACGTGTCTTTTGAGCCACATGGGATGCCTCAGGCCGCATAGTTCCTTATGCCGCATGACTCCCTGAGCCGTATGCGTTTTCTGGGCCGCATGAGTCTTTCCAGGCCGCATGAGTCAATTTCTTTAGTATTTTTCATTCTTCTACACCCCTCATGCCATGGCCGGCCAAGGACACCCCCTAGCCCTACACCATTCTATATAATCCCATTGCATCATTCATGATCATTTTACATGAATTTTAATCCTAGAAAATCCTATTTTCTTCAAACACCCACAACTTGGCCATTTTTGATCTAAATTCACTCTAGTCTTTTGCATTGGGACCCTACAACATCAAAGGTGCTAAGGGAGGCTAGCAATCCAGAATTTGGAAGCTTTGGGCATCACCAAGTGGAAGGAAGCACACCCCCTCCTTATTGATTTTTCTTTGGAATTGCACAAATAGGTAAATGCCCTCAAACCTTGTTAAAACTCTGTTTTTTCTTCATAAATGCATGCATATAGGACTACCCTAGCTGTGGGTCAAGTTTGGTGAAAATTAGAGTTGGTTTGGTGTCCGTATCGGACACGTATCTTAGCCTATAAACCCTTGTTTGGTGAAATGCCACAAAGGATTTGATTTTGTTAAAATGTAAAACAAATTACATGATCATGTAGCCTTAGACTTGCTGATCACGAAACACCATGACTGAGCACGTTTTCGTACTGTGTCTGTGTCCAAAATAGACACAAACTCACTGCACGAGCACGCGCGCGCATGCCCTGCTACCACACCCTTCGTGCTCACTGCACAGAGCACTAGGACGCGTGATATTTGACTTGGACACGGGGGCAATGTCTGCGAGCATGCCCCCAAAGTTTGGTGTCGCGTCGTGTCGTGTCGAGTGAGAAATCTCACTCGTATTGGACACGTGCTGTCAGCGTACACGCACGCGGGGGCCAACTTCGTGCGTGTCGTGTCGCGTGGACACGACACTTGCGCACCTCGTGGTGACACGAGCGTGTAGCCCTTCAAGTGGCGAACACGAGGACACGAGCACGAGATGTGTCGTGTCCTGTGTCACGAGCACGAGACGCGCAACCGCGTGCACGACGCGGTCTGAACGTGCGTATCAGTCGTATTTTTCACGACTGATACGGTCTTCGTATCGTGTCGTAGGGTGTCGTGGACACGTATCAGTGTGTCCATCGTGTAGCCCTATATGTGGGCTACACGTGTGCATGACCACGAGACGTGTCGTGTCTCGTGGTGTGTCCACGAGCGTGAGGAACGCGTGCACAATGCTGTGTACGCGTGTGTGCGTATCAGTTTACCCGATTGGGTTTTTGAGTGTGTGGACACTTCTAATCGTGTCGTGGTGTCGTGTCCGGCCCTCTAGACACTAGAGGACACTTGGGGCATCAGTTACCAACCTTTAGGTTCGAGCCTTAGCTCGATTTTGTGTGTGTACATGGGTTTACCATGTTTACCTATGCACAGTGCTATTATTCCAGAATTTGGGATATTCCCAGTTTTTCAAATTCGAATTTCAAAACATATTTTGTTATGATTTATATATGTATATGTGTATTTTCAGTCTATGAATACGTAGTATATATGTATGTGTGTGTGTAGGTGAGATTTGAGGATATGTAGTGGTGTATATATGTAGTTGTGTATATATATACATATATATGTATATGTGCACTGTGTTGTGTGTGTTTGGGGACTGAATTCCTGTTCCAGAAATCTGGAACACACCCCCCCCCTTCCTGTGTGTCATGTCCCTCTCTCTCACTGTTCACTCTCTCTCTCTCTCACTCTAATTCTATCTCTCACTTCCCTCTCTATATATATATGTTTATATATTTTTTTTTGAATATATATATATATAATTGTATTAGAATTATATATATGGTGTCTATATATAGATACCTAGGGTATATGGGTATTACATAGGCTATAGGCCTATGTGGTTGTTGTATGTATATATATATATATATATATATATATATATATATATATATATATATATATATATATATATATATAAGGTTATATATATATATGTGTGTGTGTGCGTGTATACAATATACATTTTTTTTATACATATATATATATACACACACATATATATATAACCTTATATATATATATAAAATATATATATATATATATATATATATATATATATATATATATATATATATATATATATATATATATATATATATATATATAAGGTTATATATATATATGTGTGTGTATATATATATATGTATAAAAAAAATGTATATTGTATAGAGATGAAAACCTAAGTCACTAGCCTATGGCCTAAGTGATTAGCCTATGGCATTGGGGCTAACTCAAATTGACCTAATGACCTAAACACCTACTAGTTGGCCCTTGTTGACTAAGGGTTGACCAAAGTCAACCTTAGGTCAAATTTGACCTAGTTAACCTAGAATTGAGTAGAAATGACCTAAAATAACTAGTTTGACTAAAACCCTAACTAGTTTGACTAGTGTTGACCTAACTTTGACTAGTTTGACTTTAGAGTTGACTAGAGTTGACAAAGAGTTGACTTTTGACCAGATTGACCTAGAATCATGTAGTATGCATAGTAGACTTCATTTTTACTATTTAGAATACAGTGTGACTTGTGTTGCTCTGATCAGGAGCCAGACACCTCTCCTCAGACAGCATATTCTCTGCAGACATTCATACAGCAGGCGAGTACATTCTCTGACCGTTTCATACTTGTTCAGGCTTTACTTCTTGCTCTAGATTACTTTACTTGATGCTGTCACATTGGTAACACGGATTGGTACCATATGGATCTTTACATGAGATGTTATCCCTCTCGGGAGCATCGGGTACTTTATGTTACATGTGTTTCACTATCATCATGTACTCCTATGCTTCGATCATTTATGTATACTCATGTCATCATGTACTCTTATGATTCACTGAGCCCTTATGTATAACTTCACGTATACTCATTTATGAGCCTCATGTGAAGTAATCATGTATAATAACGTAACTTGTTTAGATCCTTGTGTATTGATTGGGGAAACGGGGGAGTAGAAGTAGACATGTGAATAATTCCAAAGTAGTGTAATCATGTGGAAACTCAGTAGTGTAATCATGTATAAATTCTAGCCATTCACATGCCTATCTTGTACTCTACATCACTAGTCACTTACAGTTCTCTATATACAGTAGATATTTCCTTATATCTACTCTATTTCCTTATATATTTCCTTTCAGCATTTCCTGTATCTTACTCTATTGCCTGTATCGTATTTCCTAACCTGATATGAACTGTGTGAGATGTATTGTGCTCGTTCCTGTCCTGACTGGACCTGTTGAAAATATTACAGAGGATGAGGACGAGGCATGGGTGACTACATATTATAGAGCATGACTAGATGACACTTGTGTTGAGGACCCTCAGCAGGATCCACCTGCAGCTGAGGATGTTGCTCCAGTAGTCTAGACCAGTTAGCTAGACAGTCTTTTCTACATTATATTTTGTCTCACATTTTGAGTTGTATTTTGAGATGTGGAGATGTATAGACTCTTAGACTTATTGTATTATGAGTTGTCATTTTGGATGTTATGTATCCTAGACACTTAGACTTATTTCATCTATGCTACTGTTCTCTTTGAGTTACTATCTATCTATCTGTCTTTCATCTTCTACCTTAGATGTGATTGAGACTGTATATTATGATGTCACCTCCATTCGGAGAGTATAAACTGTACAGGTACCTTTATATTGTTAGATGATTGACCTAGGACAGCGTTCTACCGCCGACACTGCGGCGTAGGCTGGACGTACCCACGTCTCGTGCCCTTACTCTAGGGTGCGGGTCGTGACACGTTTTTAGTGGTAGCCCATGCAGGTCTTGTTTATGTGGTGGTATTCGAACTAGAGTATCGCCACAGCCTGCAGTAGGAAATAGGATGTAGTTTTGAGGTACTCAATCACATTAGGAAAAAACTCTTATCTAAATCCCTGCTATCTAAATTTTGGCTGATATTGTCTTTCTTTTGAAATAAACTGTCCCCTTTGACTATATCGTTTCTTCTCCGTATTGATTTTCTTGTTGATCTATCTTCAGGATGGTGGAGACACGATCGCAGCAACTCGGTCCAGGTGACACCGCTGAGAGGTCTGCCACCTCTCGTCCAGCTCACCACGACCCGGGGACCACATCTCCCCTTACTCCAGCTCATGTGGGAGCTTCTGCCATATTTGGGGGTGCACCTCTACTTATTAGGAGGACCATCCCAGCCACCCCAGACATGCCTCCCCCACAGTTTCGTCAGCCACATTTTCAGCAGCACCAGCAGCACCAGCAGCAGTTCCAGCCGTCGATGCCATCTGGATTAGTGGATGCTGCACAGATGTTTTCATACTTCCAGCATTTCCTAGAGACGCAGCAGGCCCAGCAGCAGCGTAAGATAGCTGAGTTTACCAGGGGCATAGATGAGGCCCATCAGCTGGCTAGAGCGACGGTGGAGAGGTTGGTTGTCTAGCCACAAGGAGGATTGGGACAGCCGCGACAACAGAGGATTTCGGGCATTCAGGACTTCAAGAAGATGAACCCCAGGGACTTCTTGGGGACAGAGGAGATTCTTTATGCTGATGACTGGATTGAGCACATTGAGGAGATCTTTCGACTGGCGGAGATACCAGCCGGACTCCAGATAGAGGCAGCAGCCAGCCAGATGCAGGATCTTGCCCGTACCAGGTATCAGACGGACCCGAGAGTAGGCACTCCAGGGCAGACATGGGGAGCTTTCAAGGAGCTCTTCAAAGAAAAGTTTTTTCCGGATCAGGCAGTCGGTGCTTTGGAGACCCATTTCGAGAACCTGGTTCAGGGGAACCAGACTGTAGAGGAGTATTCTGGTGAGTTTTGCCGATTGAGCAGATTCGTGGAGGGCCTTAGCGAGACAGCGAAGGCGAGGAGGTTTAGGAAGGGCTTGGGCAAGGAGGTCAAGTCCTTGACCAAGAGTGACAGGAATGCCACTTTTAAGGAGATCCTATCAGGAGCGATGGCGGCTGAGGATGATCTTGAGCTGAAGCTCAAGAGGGGCCGCGACACCCAGGGAGCTGGCAGCAGTGGAGGACAGGCCAAGAGGCCTCATTTTCAGCACCAGCAGCAGAGGCCATTCCAGCAACAGAGGTCGTTCCAGCAGTTGCAGCAGCAGCCGAGGCACCAGCAGCAGGCACCCAGGCAGCAGGTCGCCAGATGCACTTTCTGCAAGAAGCAGGGTCATGGATGGAATGACTGCAAAAAGAGGCTTGGCAGGTGTCTATTATGTGGTTCCGAAGACCACCAGCTGAGAGAGTGTCCAATGTCTTCGGGACGACCAGTTCAGGGAGGCGGAGCCAAGGCTCCGGCAGGGCAGCAGAAGGGACCTTTGCCGACTCAGCAGCAGAGGTTCACCCAGCACCAGCATCAGGCTAGGGGTGGTCAGCAGGGGCGAGCCTACGCCATGGCAGCAGAGGATGCTGAGGTTACTGGAGAGCTGATAGCAGGTTCTATTCTTCTCGACTCTATTTCAGCTTATGCATTGTTCGATTCTGGGGCTTCCCATAGCTTTGTATCAGTATCTTTTACGATTCGACATCATGTTATATCTGAATCGTTGCCTAGGACTTGCAAGATCAGGACCGGGGGTGGCATTATCCTCGTTCGTGATGTTTGCAAGGGACGGAGAGTAGTTTTGGGAGGCCGAGAGTTGGATGTGTGTTTGCTCGTAATGCCACTACCGAACTACGATATTGTACTCAGTATGGATTGGTTGAGCATGCACCATGCCAGCATAGATTTCCGCGGGGGTAGAGTTCTGTTCAAAGCGCCAGGAGAGCCAGAGTTTGTATATTCCCGATGGCAGGCAGAGCAGACTTGCGAAGTTTTCTGTGGTGCTTCAGTTGAGGAGCAGCCAGCTCCACATCCATTGATTGTTGAGTTCATGGACATATTTCCAGAGGAATTGCCTGGGCTTCCACCAGACAGAGCCGTTGAGTTCTTAATAGACTTGGTTCCGGGTACGGAACCCATTTTTCAGCACGTCTATCGGGTGAACAACAGCAAGCTGGTGGAATTGAAGAAACAGGTGGATGAGTTGCAGGACAAAGTCATCCGCTCTAGTTCTTCACCTTGGGGTGCACCGGTACTCTTTGTACCGAAGAAGGATGGGTCGGTACGTATGTGTATCGACTACATGGCACTCAACAGTCTGACGATCAAGAACAGATATCCACTATCGCGGATCGACGATCTCTTCGATCAGTTGAGCGGAGCTCGGGTATTCTCGAAGATTGATCTGAGGTCAGGCTACCATCAGGTAAAGGTGAAGAGGGAGGATATCCCGAAGACGGTGTTCAGGACGCGGTATGGCCAGTTCGAGTTTATGGTGATGCCGTTTGGGTTGACTAATGCTCCGGCGGTGTTCATGAACTTGATGAACAAGGTGTTCCACCAGTACTTAGATAAGTTCATGGTGGTGTTCATCGACGACATCCTGGTGTACTCGAAGACAGAGGAGGAGCATGAGTAGCACTTGAGAGTGGTCCTTGAGACTCTCAGACAAGAGCAGCTTTACGGCAAGCTCTCGAAGTGCGAGTTCTTCCTAGACAGAGGTGACTTCCTGGGTCATGTAGTGACTGAAGATGGGATCTCAGTCGACCCAAGGAAAATATCAGCAGTTGAGGCTTGGGCAGCGCCAACGTCAGTGGCAGAGATCAGGAGCTTCCTGGGATTGGTAGGCTACTACAGGAGGTTCGTCCAGGATTTCTTCCGGGTTGCAGAGCCGTTGTCTACGCTGACCCGGAAGGACGCAGATTTTGTCTGGTCAGAGGAGTGTCAGGACGCTTTCGATGAGTTGAAGAAGCGGTTGACGACAGCCCCGATTCTGACATTACCATCAGGATCAGGCGGGTTCACTATTTACAGTGATGCCTCGGGGAAGGGTTTGGGTTGTGTCTTACAGCAGCATGGGAAGGTGATTGCCTATGCTTCCAGGCAGTTACGGCCCCAAGAGAAGAACTACCCTACCCATGATTTAGAGTTGGCTGCAGTTATCTTTGCTCTGAAGCTGTAAAAATACTATTTGTATGGAGAGCGCGTGGAGATATTTACAGACCACAAGAGCTTGAAATGCGTGTTTACGCAGAAGAAGATGAACATGAGGTAGCGCAGATGGCTGGAGCTGATGAAGGACTTTGATATTCTACTGCAGTATCACCCAGGGAAGGCCAACATAGTTGCCGATGCTTTGAGCAGATATCCGAAAGCTGTGTGCTTGACGATAGATCGCCACTTGTTAGCGGACTTAGAGAGCCTTGGGATCGTGGTGATTGTGCCGGGAGTGCAGATGCAGATGTGGGGCCTCCAGATTCAGTCGGGCTTGATTGATAGGATCAAGTCGGCTCAGTTCGATGAAGTTTCTCTACGATGCATCAGGGAGCAGGTCAGACAAGGATTTGCAGATGATGAGTTCACTCTTGCAGGAGATGGCGCATTGAGGCACGGTTCCAGACTGTGTGCCCAGTGGAGACTTTCGGCAGCAGGTTATGCAGGAGGCCCACCGTTCTCAATACTCGATACATCCGGGAGCCAACAAGATGTATAGGGATCTGAGATAGCATGTATGGTGGAGTGGGATGAAGTCGAGGTAGCACACTTCGTAGCCAGGTGTTTGATCTGCCAGCAGGTCAAAGCAGAGAGGCAGAGGCCAGGAGGACTGTTGCAGCCATTGCCCATTCCAGAGTGGAAGTGGGAGCACATTATGATGGACTTTGTTTCGGGATTGCCGCGTACTCCAGGAGGGAAGGATGCGATTTGGGATATTGCCGACAGGTTGACCAAATCGGCCCACTTCTTGCCATTCAAAGTGGGTTTGTCTACCGAGAAGCTATCAGAGATATATATGAGGCAGATAGTCAGACTTCATGGGATTCCAGTGAGCATTGTATCGGACCGGGACAGTCGTTTTACTTCATATTTCTGGAGGAGCTTGCATATTAGCTTGGGCACTCAGCTCAAGTTTAGTACTGTATACCACCCGCAGACAGACGGACAGTCAGAGCGGACCATTCAGACACTGGAGGACATGTTGCAGACTTGTGTCCTGGACTTTGGAGGATCTTGGGAGAGTCACCTGCACTTAGTAGAGTTTGCATACAACAACAGCTTTCAGGCCAGCATTGAGATGTTCCCTTTCGAGGCACTGTACGGGCGTAGATGTCGTACACCCTTGTCTTAGGATGATGTTGGAGAGCGAGTTTTATTGGAGCCTGAGATGGTTGTAGATGCAGCAGAGAAGGTGAAGCTTATCAGAGATCGGCTTCGCGTGGCGCAGGACAGACATCGGCACTGGGCCGATAGCCACCGCAGACCTTTGGAGTTTGAGGTACAGTTTAGAGATAGGATTAGAATTAGGTTGTCTTGTTTGTGTTTTGTTAATCATGTTTGTTTATCATAATTAAATTGAGACCTTGTTTGTGATTAGGTCGGAGACCAGGTATTCTTGAGGATATCTCCGACACGTGGCACGATACGTTTTGGTGGAGGTGTAAAGCTTAGCCCGCGTTTCATCGGCCCTTTCGTTATCAGCGGAAGAGTCGGTGACGTGTCTTACAGGCTATACTTACCACCAGCATTGGTAGGAGTCCACAACGTATTTCACGTGTCGCAGTTGAGACGGTACGTGGCAGATCCTAGCCATGTACTTGATCATTCCGAGATTGAGGTGGGTCCTACTCTTCGTTATCCAGAGCAGCCTGTTGAGATTCTGGATCGACGGGAGAAGGCATTGAGGAACCAGACGATACCATTGGTTCGTGTCGCATGGAGGCATCATTCTCCAGGAGAGTCCACCTGGGAACGGGAGGATGAGATGCGCGAGCGATACCCTTATCTATTTGTACCTTGAGGTATGATTTCTATCCTTCTCATTAGTTTCAGTTTCGTCTTAAATTTCGAGGACGAAATTATTGTTAGGAGGGTATACTTGTAACACCCTATTTTCTGAAATTAGGGTATTTTTGAAAATTTATTATTTTTTATTATTTATTAATGGTGTTTTAGGCATAATATGAATTATGGTGATTTTTAGTGTAATTAAAACCATTTTCTAAGTCATGACTTATGACTTTGTGACTTACTAGCAAAACCTTAGCGTAAACCCTAGTTATTCCTTAAACTAGGAGTTGCCATGACCATGTGAGCCTAGCCATAGGCTTAGAACATCAAATTAGTGATTTTTGCCAAAAGGGTATTTTGGTAATTTACTAGACTTTATTTGAGATTATGTGATTTTAATATTATTTAATTCTTGTTAAGTACCATGATTAGTCACTAACCTATCTTACCCTAATCTAGGGGTTAGCTACTAACCTAGAAGCTTTAGGATGGATAATTGGTCATGGGTTAAAGTGATATAAATATCTAGATATTACATAAATGATATTTTGCTTGAAACCCTCAAAATATCAAGGCTTTTGCACCAAAGTCTTACCTTAACCATGAAGGAAAGGGCAAGGACACCCCCCCATGCCATGGCCGGCCAAGGACACCCCCTAGCCCAACACCATTCTATATAATCCCATTGCATCATTCATGATCATTTTACATGAATTTTAATCCTAGAAAATCCTATTTTCTTCAAACACCCATAACTTGGCCATTTTTGATCTAAATTCACTCTAATCTTTTGCATTGGGACCCTACAACATCAAGGGTGCGAAGGAAGGCTAGCAATCCAGAATTTGGAAGCTTTGGGCATCACCAAGTGGAAGGAAGCACACCCCTCCTTATTGATTTTTCCTTGGAATTGCACAAATAGGTAAATGCCCTCAAACCTAGTTAAAACTCTGTTTTTTTCATAAATGCATGCATATAGGACTACCCTAACTGTGGGTCAAGTTTGGTGAAAATTAGAGTTGGTTTGGTGTCCGTATCGGACACGTATCCTAGCCTATAAACCCTTGTTTGGTGAAATGCCACAAAGGATTTGATTTTGTTAAAATATAAAACAAATTACATGATCATGTAGCCCTAGACTTGCTGATCACGAAACACCATGACTGAGCACGTTTTCGTGCTATGTCCGTGTCGAAAATGGATACGAACTCACTGCACGAGCACGCGCGCGCATGCCCTGCTACCACACCCTTCGTGCTCACTGCACAAAGCACTAGGACACGTGATATTTGACTTGGACACGGGGGCAATGTCTGCGAGCATGCCCCCAAAGTTTGGTGTCGCATCGTGTCGTGTCGAGTGAGAAATCTTACTCGCACTGGACACGCGCTGTCAGCGCACACGCGCGCGGGGGCCAACTTCGCGGGTGTCGTATCGTACGGACACGACACTTGGGCACCTCGTGGTGACACGAGCGTGTATCCCTTCAAGTGGCGAACACGAGGACACAAGCACGAGATGTGTCGTGTCCTGTGTCACGAGCACGAGACGCGCAACCGCGTGCACGATGCGGTCTGAACGTGCGTATCAGTCGTGTTTTTTACGACTGATACGGTCTTCGTATCGTGTCGTGGAAGTTCGTGGACACGTATTAGTATGTCCATCGTGTAGCCCTATATGTGGGCTACACGTGTGCATGACCACGAGATGTATCGTGTCTCATGGTGTGTCCACGAGCGTGAGGAACGCGTGCACGATGCTGTGTACGCGTGTGTGCGTATCAGTTTACCCGATTGGGTTTTTGAGTGTGTGGACACTTCTAATCGTGTCATGGTGTCGTGTCCGGCCCCCTAGACACTAGAGGACACTTGGGGCATCAGTTACCAACCTTTAGGTTCGAGCCTTAGCTCAGTTTTGTGTGTGTACATGGGTTTACCATGTTTACCTATGCACAGTGCTATTATTCCAGAATTTGGGATATTCCCAGTTTTTCAAATTCGAATTTCAAAACATATTTTGTTATGATTTATATATATATGTGTATTTTCAGTGTATGAATACGTAATATATATGTATGTGTGTGTGTAGGTGAGATTTGAGGATATGTAGTGGTGTATATATGTAGTTGTGTATATATATACATACATATGTATATGTGCACTGTGTTGTATGTGTTTGGGGACTGAATTCCTGTTCCAGAAATCTGAAACACACCCCCCTCCCCTTCCTGTGTGTCCTGTCCCTCTCTCTCACTGTTCACTCTCTCTCTCTCACTCTAATTCTCTCTCTCACTTCCCTATATATATATATATATATATATATATATATATATATATATATATATATATATATATATATATATATATATATTCAAACACACATATATATATATATATATATATATATATATATATATATATATATATATATATATTTGAGTTATCTTAGTGTGTCCATCGTTTCTTGGATTTTTGGACAACTCACGAGGATTTTCTCAAGGTTGTTGAGTCTGCTTGGATTTCTATTCATCACCCCAATGCTCTTGTGCGGGTGTCGGAGAGACTGACTGCTTGTCGTAAAGCCCTTTCTACATGGAGTCGAGCCACATATGGGGACATTTTCCAACAGGTCAAGGTTGCGGAAGACTCTGTTTTAGCGGCAGAAATCGAGCATGAACTTCATCACTCGGATACGACCAGGGCAGACCTCCAAAAGGCGAGGGCTCTCCTCAAACAACGCCTAATATACGAGGACTCATTTTGGAAACAGAAGGCTAGACTGCGGTGGGATCTTGACGGAGATCGAAACACGTCCTATTTTCACGAATGTGTTAATAGCAAGCAGAGACGTTTAAGGATTCACTCGATTGAAGCTGAAGGTGGTATTCTTACTGATCTCAGGGACATCCAATCGTCAGCTAATACATTCTTTGAAGAGCAGTTTATGAGTACACCTATTGTAGAGGATGAGAGCTTTCTGGATTGTATTCCCACGCTCATCTCTGAGGAAGAAAATCAGGTTCTAACTGCTCGTCCTACGAAGGAGGAAATCTCTTTAGTAGTCAACAGCATAGACTCGGGCAGTGCGGGGGGGCCAGACGGGTTCACAGCAAAGTTCTTCAAAATCGCATGGTCTATAATCGAGGAGGATATAGTTGAGGCTTGTCAGTTATTCGTAGATGGTTTCTCTCTTCCTAGAGCCATTTCGAGTACATCTTTGGTCCTCATTCCGAAGAACAAGCGCCCTAAAACGTGGTCTGATTATAGGCCTATTAGCCTTTGCACTGTTATGAACAAAATCATTTCTAAGCTTTTGGCTAATAGGTTATCAGTTCTCCTTCCGAAAATTATTTCCCCTGAGCAATCGGGCTTTGTCCCTGGCAGAGAAATCATTGACAATGTTATTCTCGTCCAGGAGATTATGAGCATGATGAAGATTAAAAACAGAGGAGGGAATGTTGCCATTAAGCTTGATATGGCCAAGGCATATGACAGGGTGGAGTGGAGCTTCCTGATGAAGGTTATGCGGAGATTTGGCTTCATCGAAAACTGGATCAATCAGGTCAATCGACTGCTTAGTAACGTTTGGTACTCTACTATTATTAATGGCGAGTCTTCTGGCTTCTTCCATGGTTATCGTGGTGTTCGCCAAGGTGATCCTATCTCCCCATCACTCTTCATCATTGCTGCAGAAGCCTTATCTCGCAACCTTAAGAAGTTGGTCGAAATTCCTTCATTCAATCATTATTATGCCCCTAGCGGGTGCCCGGCGGTTACACACCTCGCATACGCTGACGATGTGCTTATCTTCTCATCTGGGGACGTATCATCTGTGCGTGCATTGCGCTCAGTACTTGCAAGATATGAAGCAGCGTCTGGGCAGCTTATCAACAAACGCAAATCTTCTGTTTACGTTCATCCTTCTTGCTCTGCTGATCGAGAAGAGGAGCTTAAGTCGATCACAGGATTTCAAGCTTCCAACCCCCCATTTACCTACCTAGGTTGTCCCCTCATGTCTGGTAGAAAGAATGTGGGTATGTTCGAGGAGCTGATCGCAAAAATTAGAGGCCGTATAGATGGATGGCAGCAGAAACTTCTCTCTTATGGAGGTAAACTTATCCTTCTCAAATCTGTTTTAACATCAATTCCGATGTATACTCTTGCGGCCTGTAGTCCCCCCAGGGCAGTTATTACTCAATTAGAAACAATGTTTTCGAAGTTCTTTTGGGGCTCGAAGGAGGGGCAGTACAAACACTCATGGCTGAGTTGGACATCGATAGCTAGGCCTACGGAAGAGAAGGGTCTGGGCCTTCGTAGTCTTGATGAAGTTATCGATTCCTTTTCTACTAAGCTCTGGTGGAAATTTAAAACTCAGGATGGGCTTTGGTCTTCTTTCATTAAGACTCGTTACTGCAAATATACGGATATTGATGTGGTTCGCAGCAACTCTAGTGCTTCACCAATCTGGAAAAGGATCCTCCATGGGAGAAATATCTCCAACCACCTCATTCACTATAATCCTTTAAATCAACAGCCATGGTACTGGTCTCCTTCGCAGTCTGGGGCGTTCACTCTCTCATCGGCTTGGCGTCAAACTAGAGTGCCATACCCCATCGACACGAATTTCTGCCACATCTGGAGCTCATGTATTCCTATCAAATGGTCTGTACTGGGATGGAGAATCCTGCTCGATCGTCTCCCTACGGATGATAGTGTTCAAAGACTAGGATACCATCTCGCCTCAAAGTGTCACTGTTGTACAAAACCCCAACAAGAATCTATTAAGCATATATTTCATGAGGGAGAACTTGCGAAGACAGTTTGGCAACAGCTACAACAGCATTTCAATATTCACTGTCCTGGTGATCCACAGCAAGGACTTCGACACTGGTGGCGAAGGCCTAGGATTCACTTGCGGGAAATCATAGTGGCAGCAGCTTTTTGGGTTATCTGGAAAAATAGAAACAAGTGGATATATGAGAATTACAAGTTCTCGGGTGATCAGTTAGTAGTCGAAGTTCGACGTCAAATTTTGAAGGCTCTGCAAAGGTGCAAGCATATGAAGTCTCTTCCTCCTTTTTTGAAGCTTTGTACTTAAATTTTTGAACCGATTGGTTCCTGATGAATGAAAATATGCTGCTTTAAAAATATATATATATATATATATATATATATATATATATATATATATATATATATATATATATATATATGATATATATAATTGTATTAGAATTATATATATTGTGTCTATATATAGATACCTAGGGTATATGGGTATTACATAGGCTATAGGCCTATGTGGTTGTTGTATGTGTGTGTGTGTATATATATATATATATATATATATATATATATATATATATATATATATATATATATATATATATAACACTACAGAATGGACGCTGTTCCCCTTCCCCCCTCTCCCCACCCCCCCCTCTCCCCACCCCCCCCTCTTCCCGGCATGGGTACGACCGCCGACCGACGCTCCCGTCCTCCCGCCCGTTCGTCTGACGACTCGGACGCCCTCCCCCTTCGCCCTCCGGCTCCGCCGCGGGCGTCCTCGTCGACAGCGGACGCCGTACTTTGCCGATGCTCCTCCTAAGGAGGGAGGTCTCCCTGGTCATGTCGAGCGGTTCCGGCCCGGCCGCGTCCGCTTCGGCCGGAGGGGTCGTCCTCCACGATCCGCTCTTCCCTCGATCTTGGGACCCCCTCCTTCTAAGAGGCCCTTCTCGTCCCTTGCCGTTGGGTCTGCCGGCGCCGGAGAGACCCCCCTGCTTTCTCCTGCTTCTCTCCGGGAAGCCCTGGCAGCTTCGTCACCCACCCCCGCGGTGGCGCTTGGCCCTGGCGGTCCTGCCACAGCCGGCCGGCGCTCCACCTCCCCTTTCCCGTACCCGGCCGGGCCCCTCTCCCTCCGACCTCCTCGACCCCGTTGCCCGCAGGACCTCGTGGATCTAGTCGATCGCTCCGCGGAGCTTCTCTGCCGGTCCCTTTCCGCGGTGGCGCCCCCCTGAGCTGGCCGCCCCCCTCCACCTCCGACGCACGTGCTTCTCTCCAACCCTCTGTGGTTCAGGGAGCGGCTGCTCCTGCCTCGCCGTCGGAGGCTGCTCCCCTGCGATGGCCCCGGTCTTCATCTCTCGGCGTTCAGCGTCCGCCGGACGCCACCCTCTCCCCGTCTCCCTCATCGGTGGCGCGTGAGGGTCCGCGGGTGGAGAGTCTCGGGCCCCGTGCGACGTCCCTTCTGTCTCGTCCACCCACGTGGGCCTGCCCCCTCGGGGAGCGAGATTCTCGGGAACAGCGCGCTGACTTCTTGGAAAGCGCTCCTTTCCCTCTCTTTCCATCTGTTGGTGGCACCCTGGTTTGCGCAGAGGAACCTTCCCCCGAGGCTGCTCATTTCAAAATTCATGTTGGCCGCTCCAGACTTTGCGCAGGAGATCCTCCCCCTAAGGCTGTGGGCCCCAGCCCTTTGTTGCAGCCCGAGCGCATCTATTCTATTCCTTCATTTGCGCAGCACAGGGTGCAGCAAGGTCCCCACTCTTCTGCGCGGCCAGCTGACCCGCTCCTGCCCGCAAGTTCCTTTGCGCAGCACGTGGGACCCTCTCTCCCTCCCGCGTTGGTGGCTCTGCGTAGTTCGGCGTCTCCACGCGCTCTGGACAGTTCGGTCTCCCCCCTCCTTTCATGCCCAGCCAGTGGGCCCCCTCCTACCTCTCCCCCTCGCACTCTAGTCCTCCCGCTGCCCCCCCCTTGCGCCTATGGTGGAGCTTCCACGCTCGCTCGAGGCAGCCAACGCCCTCCACCTTGCGCAGTTGCCCCAGCGCAGGTCGACTCCCCCTAACGGGAGCTCGTCGGCGCTTCTCCCGAACACCTTAGCCGTGCCTGTCGGCCGCGGTCCATCCCCCCCCTCTCCCCTTGTCCCCGGCGCAGCGGGTGCGCCCCCGGTTGCGCTATCGTGGCCCAACTCTGCTCACTCCCGGTTAGGCCTCCCCCTCCAGGCCGCTCCCCCGGACCCCCCCAGGTGGTGGAGCTTCCTCCTCACCCCCTGAGGACATCCCCGCCCAGAGTGAGTCTCCCGGAGCCCTCTCGGACCGCCCCCTGCCGGGTCCGATCTCGTTCCCCCGGGCTGTCGCCGGAGCCGTTCCCTCCCCCCCTCGGACCTCTGCCTGCTCGGTTTCTTCCTTGGCTCAAGCTTCCTTTCCCACGGGTACTGATGGGGTGAGCTCTCAGAATGCTGCATGTGCCCTCCCCCCGCCCCTTGCCGTCGTTCTGGAGTCCCCTCCCGCTCACCCTCTCTCTCGCAAGGCCCCTGCCGTTGCTGTCCCCTCCTCGAGTAGCGGAACCCCCTCTGGTCTGAACCCTCCGGAATCCAGAACCAACCGCAACACCCTCTCCTTTGCGGACGCTCTTAGGCCTGACCGTTTTCGGTCTGGCCCTCTCCCGGCCGCTG
This sequence comes from Iris pallida, assembly GCA_029216955.1. Lineage (NCBI taxonomy): Eukaryota > Viridiplantae > Streptophyta > Magnoliopsida > Asparagales > Iridaceae > Iris > Iris pallida. The sequence continues at coordinate 11,464,556 of JANAVB010027195.1, forward strand.
AGGTGGTCCTGCCAGACGTCCATCTGACGCCCCCGCCTGACGGATACCCTATTCGGGTCCCTTTCTCCAGTGAGGAGATACGTTCCCTATCTTCCCCCTTCATCAGAACTCTGGTTATCAAGTTCGGATCCGGATGCCCCAAGCTTTCAATTGTCCGAGAGGTCATCTCCAGATGGGGTCTCTCAGCGACCTACCGGATAGCTCCTCTAGACCCCAAACACCTGTTCCTTCATCTTTCCTCTGACCAGGACTACAGCTTAGTGTGGTCGAAAGGCACGACCAAAATAGACAAGCAGTTAGCCAAAATAGTCAAATGGTCTCCGAATTTTAACCCTAAGATCGACTCAACAATCATCACCTCCTGGATCACCCTCCCCAATCTCCCACTGGTGTGCTTCCCTGCTGCGGCACTCAAGAGGATCGCCAGCTCTTTCGGGGTCCTTGTCGTCATCGCAGAAGAAACGAGAAATCTCTCTAAATGCAACTATGCTAAGATTTGCGTAGAGCTGGAGCTTGCTATCGAGCCACCCTCAGAGATAGAGTTAGAACTCGGGGAAAAATCATTCAGACAAGCGCTGGTTTACGACAACAGCATTATTTTCTGCCAACACTGCCAGATGAGCGGACACTCTCTACATCACTGCTTCCGCGCTCACCCTGAACTCAAGAAACCTGTCCCCAGGAAAGTGGGTGGCAATATAGCGGCCTCATCATCCCGCCAAACATCGCGGACCCATCCTAATCCCGCTCCTCCCGCGCAGAGTTCACAAAATCATCCCGCTGATATATCCGCACCTTCATCCTCTCTCGCCATCACAACACTCAATTCCTGCGGAGCATTGGTCTCAGAATCTGCTGCTCTCGCCCCTGAGATACAGGACTCTGATCGCCCCTCTAACCCACAATCCCCCTCACTTGCCATCACCCTACGTAACTCATTTGAAGCTCTTGACTTCGATCCGGAAGACTGCTCTCCGGAGTCACCCATCCGCGTTGGCCTCACCAACACCCCACCTGACATCGTCACCCTCCAAAACACCCCCATCACCCCTCTCTCCATCGTACCCCCCCCCCCAAAAGCCTCCGTCTCTGATACCCCCGGAGTCCAGTCTTCAGGTGGCCTCAGATCGCACCCCATCGGTGAGGTTGGCGGGGCTCCGTCCACTACCATTCCAGCTCCCCCCCTCAGATCGGACACCATTCCTCCTCGCCCGCACTCCCAGCTCTCAGGCAGATTTTGGCAGGCGCAGCAAGCGGGGTTCCTAGACCGTGACAATCCGCTTTGCGCCCTGGCGGAATGTGAAGACGATGACATCTCCCCCCAGGCGGGCGCTAGCGTCCGCCCGAGTTCAGAAAGGTACCTCGAACCCGTCTGCCCCAGCACAGGAAGCAATCCTCTCAACAAAAAGAAAAAGAAGAAATCCAAGAAACAAAGGCAGCATACGGCGATGACTACGAGATCCGCCGCAAAGCTGCAATCCACCACTACCCCTTCCCTCAATGCCTAACATTCTTTCTTGGAATGTTCGTGGCATTGGGAACAAACAAACTATGAATTGGATAAGCAGCCTCACCAAAGCACATCGGATTGATCTGCTTGTCATCATCGAACCCAAAATTCAACAAAAAAAAATGAAAGCAATTCAACTCAAACTGGGTTTCCCTACCGCCGTCTCTGGATTTCATGACATTTGGATCTTCTTCGCAGCTGACTTTCGCTTCGGCATTATCAACGACTCCCCCCAAGCCCTCTCCTGTTGGGTAGAACACCCCACCTTCAAGTCCCGCATCCTTCTTTCAGCCATCCATGGTAGTTGCAGTATCCCGGAGCGTAAAGTTCTTTGGGAGCTTTTGTCTGGCCCCTCCCTTCCTCACGAAGATTTGCCATGGCTGTGCATCGGAGATTTTAACACGGTTTCATGCAGAGAAGAAAAATCTGGGGGGCGTGACCCCCACATTCGGCCATGGAGGACTTCAATAATTTTTCTTTAACCGCACACCTTACCGCCATACCTTTCCACGGCAACCAGTTCACTTGGTGCAACATGCAAGATGGTTTGCGTAGGCAGTACTCTCGCCTCGATCGCGTCATGGTTAACGACAGTTGGTCGGATTTGGGCTTGACTAGTAATATGTCCCATCTGAACTCCACTGAATCCGATCATTCCTCCCTCCTTTTCGAGATTAACATCACTCATAACCGCATCCAAAAATCCTTCCGCTTCATGGACTTCTGGCGCCACCACCCCCAGTTCATGCACATCGTGGAAGAGGCGTGGGCTTCGGTCAATCACCCGGAACCTCTGGTCAGAATTGCTGCCAAACTGAAAGCTACCAGGAGAGCCCTGACGGCCTGGAGCAAAATTGCGTTCGGTGACATTTTTCAGGCTATAAAAGATGCTGAAGACGATGTCACCCGCGCGGAGATCGACTTCGCCTTATCCGGGTCCCAGGAGAATCGCGCTTCTCTCAACCTTGCCAAGGCCATTCTTAAGTCTAGAATCAGGGTAGAATCTGAATTCTGGAAACAAAAGGCTAGATTAACCTGGGACTTAGAAGGGGACAAGAATTCGGCCTTCTTCCACAAATGCGTTAAAGGACGCAGAAGCGCTCTGAAGATTCATCGCATCCGCAATGATAATGGTCAACTGCTGGACGATCAGGAGAACATTCGGATGGCCGCCACGAACTATTTCTCCAACATATTTGCCAAAGAGGCCGTGGTTAAAGATGACAGTTTCTTGGGAGAGATCCCCTCCCTGATTTGCGACAGAGACAATGTTGGCCTTTGTGCTTCCCCCTCTCTCGACGAGATTAAGACCGCTGTGTGGTCCATTAATGCTAATAGCGCCCCGGGTCCGGATGGATTCAACGGGGTCTTCTTTCGCACATGCTGGGATATCATTAAGTCCGACCTTGGAGAGTCCACTACCGCATTTTTTCAAGGAGCAACTTATCCGAAATCTATATCCTTCGCCCACATTATCCTCATTCCCAAGAAAGACAACCCGGACACCTTCAAAGACTTTAGACCAATCAGCCTCTGCACCTTCACCAACAAAATTATCTCTAAAATCATCGCTTCCAGAATGTCGGACATCCTCCCCAGAATAATATCCGAAGAGCAAAGCGGGTTCGTCAAAGGTCGCAACATTACCGATAATATCCTTCTGGCCCAAGAGATGATCACATGTTTGAAATTTCCGTCTAGGGGGGGAATGTGGCCATCAAGCTGGACATGAAAAAAGCTTACGACCGTCTCGACTGACAGTTCATGATCTGGGTTTTCAGAGCCTTTGGTTTTTCCGAACCAGTTATCGACCTTATCTTTAGATCCATCAACAACTCCTGGTTCTCCACCGTCATCAACGGCCAACCTCACGGTTTCTTCAGAGCTACTCGCGGGGTCAGACAGGGAGACCCCCTCTCCGCCACCATTTTCATCATCACGGCGGAAGCGCTGAGCAGAAATCTCAACATTATGCCGCAATCTCCTGGGTTCCAGCACTTTCACACAACGACTGGGTGCCCTCTCCTAACCCATCTCGCGTACGCGGACGACATCCTCATTTTCTCCGCCGGCACTATTGGTGCCATTGATGTGGTGATGAGAACTATGGCCAAGTATACTCGATGCTCCGGCCAGAAAATCAACAATAGCAAGAGCGTCATCTATACTCATCACAAAGCTGATAGAACTCACTCGGCGTTGCTGTCCTCCCTGACTTCCTTCTCCACAGCTTATCCCCCTTTCCTCTACTTAGGCTGCCCGTTGGTGTACGGCAGAGCCAACTCTGAGATTTTTGATCACATGGTGGAAAAGATTCGACAGAAAATTGCGGGCTGGCACAACGCCACCCTTTCCCCAGGGGGGAAGCTTATGCTCATAAAGCACGTCCTTTCCTCCATCCCAATTTACACCCTTGCAGTGTGCTCCCCCCCAACAAAGTGCTACATGCTATTGAATCCATTCTTGCTAAGTTCTTTTGGGGACATCTCGAGGGGAAGAACAGGTATCACTGGGCCAGTTGGGCTACGATGGCTAAACCTACCGTTGAGGGAGGGCTGGGATTCACCAGGCTAGCCCACATTATCGACGCTCTCTCGGCTAAGTTGTGGTGGAAAATCCGCTCTGATAACTCGATCTGGACCAGGTTCATGCGAGCGAGGTATTCCAGATTCTGTCACGTAACTGAGGCGTCTGCTAACAACAGATCCTACGCGTCGTGGCGACGCATCATCCGGGGTCGAAACCTTGCGGAACCTCACTTGCGTTTGACCCTGGGCAATGGGCGTTCGCAGGCCTGCAAGGAACGATGGTTGGGAGAAGATATTATCAGGCCCAACGCTATTACCCCACCGCAGTGCGAGATCCGTGACTTATGGGATATGGTCGCATCTGAATGGGATTGGGACAAGGTCCATGATTGGCTTGGCCCGGCGGCCTTGGCGAGCATGGCAGCCTCTCATTTGTCGATCAATGATGCGGTGGATGTGCTCAGTTGGTCTCCCAATCCCGGGGGCGGATTCACCCTCGCTTCTGCCAGAGCCATCATCAGTGGCATCGTAGTCACGACTTCCCCTTCCGCCAAGTTTTGGCACGCATGTATTCCGGTGAAATGGTCGATTCTCATCTGGCGTGCCGTGCGTCGGAAACTCCCAACGGACGATGCCGTCATATCCTTCGGCTACTTTCTGGCGTCCAAATGCCACTGCTGTGTTCATCCTCAACAGGAATCAGCCGATCACGTCCTTTTCTATGGAGATTCTGCCTCATACATTTGGACACAACTTCAACACAGGTACAAATTGGCTCCCACGATCGGGGGCATCAACGATCTGCTGGCCAGGTGGAACACGTCTCACGGGCATCAGATCGTCGCTGCCGCCGCTTTTTGGGTTTTATGGAAAAACAGAAACAAATTCAGATACGAAGGCCGTCAATTCACATCACAGCAATTGTACAGAGAGGTGGTCCGGCAAATATTCAAGAGGAGAAGGTGTTGCACCCACACTAAGAACCAGTTTTGGGCCGTCCTGGACTGCTGACAGGTGCCGGGCCGCGGGTCCTCTGGGATCTTGCTTTGCCCGCCCAACTTTCGGATGCTCGGTCTCATTCCGTTTTGTGAGCAACCCCTTGTATTTTGTCTCTTTGTTTTGGGTCCGTTTACGCGCTAGGCGCGCTTACTTGTATAGGCTAAGGCATTTTGCGCCTATCTATCAATAAAGGTTTCTTTTCAATATATATATATATATATATATATATATATATATATATATATATATATATATATATATATATATATATATATAAGGTTATATATATATATGTGTATATTTATATGTATATTGTATAGAGATGAAAACCTAAGTCACTAGCCTATGGCCTAAGTGATTCGCCTATGGCATTGGGGCTAACTCAAATTGACCTAATGACCTAAACACCTACTAGTTGGCCCTTGTTGACTAAGGGTTGACCAAAGTCAACCTTAGGTCAAATTTGACCTAGTTAACCTAGAATTGACTAGGAATGACCTAAAATAACTAGTTTGACTAAAACCCTAACTAGTTTGACTAGTGTTGACCTAACTTTGACTAGTTTGACTTTAGAGTTGACCAGAGTTGACCAAGAGTTGACTTTCGACCAGATTGACCTAGAATCATGTAGTATGCATAGTAGACTTCATTTTTACTATTTAGAATACATTGTGACTTGTGTTGCTCTGATCTGGAGCCAGACACCTCTCCTCAGACAGCATATTCTCTACAGACATTCATACAGCAGGCGAGTACATTCTCTGACTATTTCATATTTGTTCAGGTTTTACTTCTTGCTCTAGATTACTTTACTTGATGCTGTCACATTGGTAACACTGATTGGTACTATATGGATCATTACATGAGATGTTATCCCTCTCGGAAGCATCGGGTACTTCATGTTATGTGTGTTCACTATCATCATGTACTCCTACGCTTCCATAATTCATGTGTACTCATGTGATCATGTACTCTCATGATACACTGAGCCCTCATGTATAACTTCACGTATACTCATTTATGAGCCTCATGTGAAGTAATCATGTATAATAACTTAACTTGTTTAGATCCTTGTGTATTGATTAGGGAAACGGGGGAGTAGAAGTAGACATGTGAATAATTCCAAAATAGTGTAATCATGTGCAAACTCAGTAATGTAATCATGTATAAATTCTAGCCATTCACATGCCTATCTTGTACTCTATATCACTAGTCACTTACAGTTCTCTATATACAGTAGATCTTTCCTTACAGCTATCTCTTTTACATCGTATATTTCCTTTCAGCATTTCCTGTATCTTACTCTATTGCCTGTATCGTATTTCCTAACCTGATATGAACTGTGTGAGATATATTGTGCTCGTTCTTGTCCTGACTGGACCTATTGAAAATATTACAGAGGATGAGGACGAGGCATGGGTGACTACATATTATGGAGCAGGACTAGATGACACTTGTGTTGAGGACCCTCAGCAGGATCCACCTACAGCTGAGGATGTTGCTCCAGTACTCTAGACCAGTTAGCTAGGCAGTCTTTTCTACATTATATTTTGTCTCACATTCTGAGTTGTATTTTGAGATGTGGAGATGTATAGACTCTTAGACTTATTGTATTATGAGTTGTCATTCTGGATGTTATGTATCCTAGACACTTAGACTTATTTCATCTATGCTACTGTTCTCTTTGAGTTACTATCTATCTATCTATCTGTCTTTCATCTTCTACCTTAGATGTGATTGAGACTGTATATTGTGATATCACCTCCATTCGGAGAGTATAAACTGTACAGGTACCTTTATATTGTTAGATGATTGACCTAGGACAGCGTTCTACCGCCGATACTGCGGCGTAGGCTAGACGTACCCACGTCTCGTGCCCTTACTCTAGGGTGCGGGTCGTGACAACTATACTCTAAAAGTCTCTCCTATAGGTTTCCTACTAGTTTGCACATAGGCTAACTATGGGATACTAGTATCACTCACTAGTAAGCTCTCTCACACACACAAACTCACAACATCTCATAGATACACACACACACACTCACATAGGTAATTGGTGGCTATTTTGTGAGGCAAGTGGGGGCTGATTTTGGAGCACTTGGACTGATTGTAAGGGGTTAAACAGGGGTGAACAATGGGGCTAAGGGCTGTCCATGAGAGGTGTTTGTATAGACTGTTTTTGTGGGGAAAAAGGACTTAAATTTAGGATGTAATGGAGGCTGAATTTGAGGGCAATGTGGTGTAAATTTATGGACTGTTTTGGGGGTTTTAATGGGCTGTTAGGACAGCAGCGAGGGGCTGAAATGAAGGCAAGTGTGGACTGGTTTTGAGGCTAAAGTAGGGACTAAATTTAGGCCAATGTGTGGACTGTTATGGGGGGTATTTGTGGGCTGCCATTGGGGTGTTTTGGTGGCTGTTTTGGGCTATTGGAGGGGGGTTTAGGTGGGGACAACCAAGGGGTTTTGTGGACAGCAGTAGGGGTTTCTCCCCCTCCTCTAAACACTCACACAACACTCCTTTACCCCTCTCTATATCCCCTCTCTCAACCACCACTCACACATTCACACAAACACCTATCCTACACCAACACACACACATTCAACACACAAGCTCCTCTCTAACACCTCACAAGCACACACACACATTCATGCCCCATGGCCGAACCTGCTGTCCTTTTCCCCAAGCACAACTACATCACACAACAACACATAATATCCACCATATATATATATATATATATATATATATATATATATATATATATATATATATATATATATATATATTACCAAGAAACCCCCTTTTTATAAAAATCAAGGCTAAAAAAGCTGAAGCCTGAACCGTATACAAGACAAAAGTATACCACAAAAGGAAGGACAGGGGTGAGATGCGGTCGCAGCCGCCACAACTAAGAAAAGAACGGCTGCCCGAATGCCGGGGGAAGGTGCGAGCAGAGTGTGCTCCGTTTGCGACATTGCAGGTGAATTTCCCGGATAAGCTGATTGGCCGAGTATTAGTAGCCCTCGTATCTCGCTTTGTTGCGGTTTTTCCAGATTGTCCATTTTACGGCCGCTGCAACGATCTGGTGGCCATGGGAGGCAGCTCCCCAGTGGGCCAGAAGATCGATAAAGCGCCCGTCTCCAGGAGAGGTGTTGTAGTGGTGGTTGAGGGTGTTCCAGATTTTGTCCGGGAGGCTTCCCTCCTGGAAGATATGGTCTATAGTTTTCGTCTGGCGCTCAGTGCAGCAATTGCACGCGGACGCCAGGCTGAAGTCGATAGAATTTAGGTTGTCGTCGGTGGGCAGTTTCTTTTTCATGACTCTCCACAGAAGGAAGGACCATTTCTTAGGGATACAAGAGTGCCAGTAACGCTTCATGAATTGGTCAGGCCCATTCTCTCACCATATATATATATATATATATATATATATATTATATATGTATGAAAAAAAAATAGAATGATATATATATACACATATAGGAAACAAATATGATACATTAAGATACATTGAGAACTCATTCTAAAACATGTAAAATCTGAAATATTAGTAAGAACAACACAAAAACAATATTAAAACAATATCCATGTGTACAAATGGGGGCTTTTTCTATTGGGATACAATCCTACATGTTGGACACCTCTAATAATATCCAAAGGACACAAAATGGTCTCTAATGGAGACACAACCATGGGAATCATTCCTATTGGGTTCCTAACCAATCTACATGAGAGGAAAATTAATTTGGAGAAGAGATTACCTAGTTTGGAGAAGAAATCAATGGTGAGCTTTCAAAAGTGGATGGAACCTTTGGAGAAGAAGAAGAAGAAGTGGATGAGAATAAAATGAAAGTGGTTTCTCTCTCCTCCCCACCCCTACACTATGTGGCCGGCCAAGCATGCTCAAACCCCCTTTTTGGTATTTACAAGTTTGCCCTCCTATTTGTTCTATTAGTCCTACACAAGGTTGCTTAGGGTTTGGGGGTTAAAAATGTAAATCTAGTGTTCTAATTAGCTCTAACCTAATCCATGGAGTCATGATAAATCCCTCTAACTTTTGATGGTAATATTGTGGGCCATGGCTAGCTAGTGTGTAGGCCCGCTAATGTCAAAACTACCCCGGGTCCCCGAAACAAGTCAAAACAAGTCGAAATGAGTTAAAATTCGAACCCGATTCAAATAACCCCAAAATAATACAAATAATAATTAAATAATTTCAAAATAATTTTTAAAGTAGAAAATTATCAAAATACCCCTGTTTGTGAAAAATGGGGGTGACAAATCTATCCACCTTAAAAAAAATTTTGTCCTCAAAATTAAAACAAACATACAATGAATCAAAATACAGAAACAGAAATTATACCTCAGGGCTCAAAGAGATAGGGAAAACGCTCCCGCATGTCATCCTCTCTCTTCCAGGTAGACTCACCTGGAGAGTGATGCCTCCATGCAACGCGAACCAAGGGTATAACCTGGTTCCGGAGCACCTTCTTCCTACGATCCAGAATCTCAACCGGCTGCTCTAGATAGTGAAGAGTAGGCCCCATCTCGATCGCTAAATGATCCAATACATGGCTGGGGTCCGCCACGTACCATCTCAGCTGCGACACGTGGAACACGTTGTGTACCCCCTCTAGCGTAGGCGGCAAGTCTAGCCGGTAAGCCACTGCACCGACCCTCTCAAGAATGGTGAAAGGTCCGATGTAGCGCGGACTAAGCTTCCCTCCCCCGCCAAAGCGAATCGTGCCCCGTGTCGGAGAAATCTTCAGGAACACCAAAGCGCCAGCCTAGACATAAAATAACTCAGCACACAGGACAGACAAAACACAAACAAATACAAACAGGAACTGAAACTAACCTCGAACCCTAACGGTCTCCGGTGGCTATCGGCCCAATGCCGCTGCCAATCCTGAGCCACCCGAAGTCTGTCTCTAATAAGCTGGACCTTTTCAGCTGCATCCACCACCATCTCTGGCCCAAGCAGCACCCTCTCGCCAACATCGTCCCAAGATAAGGAAGTATGGCATCTCCGTCCGTATAGAGCCTCGAATGGTGACATCTCTATACTGGCCTGGTAGCTGTTGTTGTAAGCAAACTCTACCAGGTGGAGATGGTCCTTCCAAGAACTTCCGAGATCTAGCACACACGTACGAAGCATATCCTCCAAGGTCTGGATAGTCCTTTCCGACTGTCCGTCTGTCTGGGGGTGATAAGCAGTACTGAACTTGAGTGAGGTGCCCAAGCTAGCCTGCAAACTCCTCCAGAAGTGGGAAGTGAAACGACTATCTCGATCTAAAACTATGCTCACAGGAACCCCATGCAATCGCACGATCTGACGAACATACAGCTCTGCCAACCTCTCCGTAGACAATCCCACCTTGAAAGGCAAAAAGTGGGCCAATTTGGTCAATCTATCAACTATGACCCAAATCGCATCCTTCCCTCTTGGAGACCGTGGAAGTCCGGACACAAAGTCCATGGTGATGTGCTCCCACTTCCACTCTGTAATGGGTAGTGGCTGTAGCAATCCACCAGGCCTCTGCCTCTCGGCCTTCACCTGCTGACAAACCAAGCAGCGAGATACAAACTGAGCCACCTCGCGCTTCATGCCGTGCCACCAAACGTGCTCTCTCAGGTCTTTGTACATCTTGTTGGCATCAGGATGCATAGAGTACTGAGAGCGATGAGCCTCCTGAAGAACCTCCTTCCAAAGCTCTCCACTCGGGACACACAGTCTAGCACCGTGCCGTAGCGACCCATCTTCGGCAATGGAGAAATCATCAAGCAACCCTCTCTGCACCTGCTTCCTGATGCACCTCAGGGCAACATCATCAAACTGCGCTGATCTGACCCTGTCCATTAACTCAGACTGAATCTGTAAACCCTATATCTGTACCTCCATGCCTGGAATAATCACCTCGATTCCCAAACTATCCAGGTCGGCCAAAAGATGACGGTCTGATGTCAGATACATAGCCACTGGATACCTGCTCAAGACATCTGCGACTACGTTGGCCATTCCTGGATGGTACTGCAAGGCGATATCAAAGTCCTTCATCATCTCGAGCCAACGTCTCTGTCTCATGTTCAGCTCCTTCTGAGTGAACACGTACTTCAAGCTCTTATGATCAGTAAAGATCTCAACCCGCTCTCCGTACAGATAGTGTTTCTACAACTTCAGGGCAAAGATGGCAGCGGCTAACTCCAGATCATGAGTCAGGTAGTTCTTCTTATGAGGACGTAACTGCCTAGATGCATAGGCAATCACCTTTCCGTGCTGCTGAAGTACACAACCCAGACCCCGACAAGAAGCATCGCTGTAAATCGAGAAACCACCGGTCCCAGACGGCAATGTCAAGATAGGAGCTGATGTCAACCTCTTCTTCAGCTCATCGAAGACGGCCTAACATCCTCAGTCCAGACGAACTCCATGTCCTTCCTGGTGAGTCTAGTCATCGGCTCCGCGATCTGCGAGAAATCCTAGACAAACTTTTGATAGTAGCCCGCTAATCCCAGAAAGCTCCGAATCTCGACAAATGTACTGGACGTAGACCAAGACTCTACCGCAACAATCTTCTTCTGGTCTACTGAGATCCCGTGCTTGGTCACAACATGACCCAGGAACTCGACCTGGTCCAAAAAAACTCACACTTCGACAACTTCCCATACAACTGCTCTTTCCTCAAGGTCTCGAGCACAATCCTCAGATGCTCCTCCTGCTCCTCTGGCATCTTCGAGTAAACCAGGATGTCGTCTATGAAGACCACCACGAACTTGTCAAGGTACTGATGGAATACCTTGTTCATCAAGTTTATGAACGCAGCTGGGGCATTGGTCAACCCAAATGGCATCACTGTGAACTCGTACTGGCCGTATCGAGTCCGAAAAGCTATCTTCGAAACGTCTTCCTTCTTCACCTTCAGCTGATGATAGCCGGATCTCAGATCTATCTTCGAAAACACCTTGGTGCCGCTCAACTGATTGAACAAGTCGTCGATCCTCGGCAATGGGTACTTATTCTTGATAGTAAGGTTGTTGAGAATCCTGTAATCGATACACATACGTATCGTACCATCCTTCTTCGGCACAAACAGGACTGGCGCTCCCCAAGGCGATAAACTGGATCTAATGAATCCCTTGTCCTGCAGCTCGTCGACCTGCTTCTTCAGGTCTGCCAACTCGCTGTTGTTGACTCTATAGACGTGCTGCGAAATGGGCTCAGCACCTGGCACTAAGTCTATAGAGAACTCAACGTCTCTATCCAGCGGCATCCCCGGCAACTCCTCTGGAAAAACATCCATAAAATCAGCAATCAATGGATGCGGCAATGCCTGCCCCGCCAGTAAAGCTCCGCAGAACCCATCTACCGGCTCAGCTGCTCCTCTGGAAAACACAAACTCTGGCTCTCCCGGCGGCCTAAACAAAATTCTACCACCTCTACAATCTATAGTAGCATGGTGCGTGCTCAACCAATCCATTCCGAGTACCACATCGTACCTCGGAAGGGGCATTACGAGCAAGCACGCACCCAAAACTCGGCCTCCTACAGTAACTATCCGCCCCTTGCAGATATTGTTGACCCGGATGATGCCTCCCCCGGTCAATATCTTGCAAGTCCTACCCAAGGATTCAGCAATAATATTGTGTCTCAGAGCAAAGGAGATAGACACAAAGCTATAAGAGGCACCGAAATCAAATAAGGTAAATACAGGAAATGAATCGAGAAAGACATGACCTGCCACTACATCGCCTACTGGCTCTGCCTCCTCCCCTGCTGCCAGGGCAAACACTCTGCCCACAAGAGCTTCCCTCTGGTGCTGCTGAAAATGCTGCTGCTGAGTCTGAAGAGGAGGACCTCTCTGCTGAGCTGGTCCTCTGGCTGGCTGTGCTCTGTCCTGAACTCCTCTGACTCCGCGAATACGGCAGTCCTTCATCTGGTGATCGGACGCCCCACAGTATAGGCAGACGCCCAACCTCTTCCTGCACACCTCTCTAGTGTGCCCTGGCTTCCCGCAGAAGTTGCACTGTATAGCTGGCCTCTGGCCCTGACCCTGACCCTGATGCTGCTGGGCACGCGTCGGTGCCTGCTGGATCTGCAACTGAGGCAGATGCTACTGGAACTGTCTCTGCTGGAAATATGGGCGCTTCGCTGGCCCTGCACTCGAACTGGATCCCAAAGCGTCACTACTCCTTTTCAGCTTGAGGCCGAAGTCCTCCTCTGCAATCTGAGCCTCCATCAAGATCTGCTCAAATGTCGCGTCTCGTCGCCCAGATGTGCGAGTGCACACTACATGAATGAGACCCCTCCTGAACTTCCGGTCCTTGTACCCCTCATCCTGAACCAAACTGGGTGCAAACCTGCTAAGGCGAAAGAACTCCGCTGCATACTCGTCTACTGACGAGTTCCCCTGCACCAGACTGGCAAACTGCCCCTCCAAAGCTGTCAAGGCTACATCTGGGTAGAACTTCTCCTTAAAGAGTTTCCTGAAGTCCTCCCAAGATATACCTCTCACTGACGCACGCGGATCCATGCGGTACCAAGTCAATGCTATGTCAAAGAACTGGCTCGCTGCAGAAGTCACCCACAGAGCTCTTGGAACCTCTGCCAACACCAGACTCCGCTGGACATCCTCTAGCCAGTCGTCCGCGTATAGGATACCCTCGGTACCCTTGAAATCCTACGGGTTCATCTTCCTGAAGTCGAGATGCGTACCGGGCCTCCCCTGGCCCTGCTGCTGTGTTGGTACTCCCTGAACTGTAGCCGGTGCACCTCACTCCACTGCTGCCATAGCTAACTGATGTGAGTTCTCCATCGTCTGTCGCAGCACCTCTGCCTGACGGTGCTGTGCCTCTGCCTGTGCTCTCTGCGTCTGCAGCATCTGCTGCAGTAGGACCATCATACCCTGAGCATCTGCCGGTATCGGAGGCGGCGGTGGAAGAACATCAGGAATAACCATAGACGGTCCCACTGCTGGAGGTGGAAGACCTCCTGGAATCATCGCTGCTGCTGCTGTTGCTCCCGCCGAAAGGACAGGAACTGTGGTAGTAGCTCCCTCAGCTGGAGGTGGAAGAACTGCCGGATCTGCCACTACTTCTCCCGCAGCCGGAGGTGGAAGACCTCCTGCCGGATCGGGCCTCCCTGATACAGTGCTAGAACCCGCTGCCTGAGAGCGAGTGATCGTCATCCTGAGGATAGGTTGAAACAAGGAATCAATATGGCACATGATAGGAATATCAAAGACGAACAATTAAATTCAATGCAAAAAAAATTTGTCATGGTAATCAAAAGATCAGAAATTTCCTAGCATGTGATTGAGTAACTCCTATCATACCCTAGATCCTATGTCCTAATTGCAGGCTCGTAATTAGCACTCTAAGTCGAGCACCATTACGAGTTTGTACTAGTTGTGACACAGACCTGCATGGACCACCACAAAAACGTGTCACGACCCGCACCCTGAAGAGGGGCACGAGCACGTGGTTACGTCCAGCCTACGCCGCAGAATCGGCAGTAGAACGCTGTATATAGGGTCTGTAAATACTACGACTAAAACAGATAAATATACCTGTACAGTTATATACACTCCGAATGGAGATGACATAGCAATACAGTCTCAATCACATAATCAAAGCTAAGGTAGATAGCATGAAAAGAGATATGATAGATAAAATGGGAAACAAGTCCAAAATTTACAAGTTAGAGCTAACACAAATATCTAGAGTCTCAGATAAAATAAATATAAAGATACTACAAAATAAAATGTACTAGCTGGCTCGCAGGCCAGGCAAACCTAACTAACTAGGCTACTCAGGGTGAGCGAAGTCCAGTGGCTCTACCAATAAGCCACGGTCTAAGTCTAGCTCATCAGACTCAACCCCGTAGTAGGTCGGGCAGTCAGTCTCAGAGTCATCTGTAAAATTTGTCAACGGTATCCTGTCAGGAAAATGAGCAAGTATAAAACACCAACATCAGTTCCATATGAATTGAGAAATACTATAAGAGACAGTAATAATGAAATACAAGACAAAGATATCGGCGACTTGGGAACCATTTGAAAGCCGAGTTACAACCCTTAAACCAAACAAGGACCTGGGTTGTAACCCTTCTTTCAAACGGAACTTAGTCCCATAACCATAGTACAGTATAAACGACAAATAGAGCATATGAGAATGAATCATAGCATGGTGAAAGTACAGTAAGTAAAGCTAAAACTGGAATATAAGACATGACAAATAAAGTAAAAAGGTGTTTTGAATTATTAGAGCGATATGTGATCGGCTAGGAAAGCAAGAGATGGTTATCCACTTGGCCCGGCTATCCGTGGTGTACTCAACGGAGAATCAAGTCGTCCAACCTGGATAACTGGTAATGGGGTATCTGCAACACCCTACGTGAGGTAAGGGTGATGCTAGCAATGTATAGTTACAGGAAGGCTTGATCACATAACCCCTAATAATTCCCTCATCCCCGAATAGTATCACGGATCCGGACATAGCACGTCATGACGCAGGATTTCCTAAGAGGGGAGCAAGTCCTCTTCAGGAATCGGCATCAATACAAGTACAAGAATCAAGACCAAGCAAGTACCAGTATCCCAAGAAATCCAGGAATGACATCTCATGACCGGAATCCGATAATACTAGTCCGTGAACTATCGTGTCGAGAATCAAGTAAGATACTACAACTGAATCGGATATAGTAGATATCAAGATTATGAAAACTATCAATGAATGTACTCGCCTGCAGTCCTGAGCTGATAGGGTGAACAGACGCTCAGAGTAATCACAGACCTAAAATAAGATACTATGAGTCAAACAGGGCTTAATACTAAAAAGGAAACTAATACAAGCCATAAATGCAAGTCTAAGTCAAAACTAGGTTAATCTAGGTCAAACTGAGTCATACTAGGTCGTACTGGTTCATACTAGGTCATACTAGGTCACTGGAAGTCATTCCAAGTCAAACTAGGTCAATCGGGATCAGCGGTTGACTTACAGTTGACTTTTGGTTAAAAAGTCAACTGTAGTCAACTCTAGGTCAACCCTAGGTCACACTAGTCTAATGTTGACAAACTGTTGACTTTCAGTCAACTAGTCAACTCTGGGTTGGTTTCGGTCAAATCGGATCGCTTAAAGGCTAAGTTTGACTCTTGGTTGACTTTTGTTGACTTTTGGTCAAAAAGGTCAACCGACGTCAAAACTAGTCTTTGAGTACCATATTTGATCATTACCAACCACGGAAATCAAGTTCTAACTCCATCTTAGGCTTCTAACATAAATACCCTATTCCTAGGCAAAGCTAGCATTTACCCTTCTAAGGTAAATCCCGATACCTTGCCCAAGCCCAAGGAAACCTTGCAAATACCCATGATACTAGCCTAGCCTCCTTAGGGTAGCTAGATATTAACCTATCTAAGGTTTACCTACCAAGAAATTTGGGTATCCTAAGTATCTAGACCATGTTAGGATACGGGGTATTGATTTACCCTATTACCTATTCTATCTCATGAATTTACCCTTTTCTCTATACCACACTCATCAACACCACTCATTCTCATGATACACTACACTCTAAAAGTCTCCCCTATAGGTTTCCTACTAGTTTGCACATAGTCTAACTATGGGATACTAGTATCACTCACTAGTAAGCTCTCTCACACACACACAAACTCACAACATCTCATAGATACACATACACTCATATAGGTAATTGGTGGCTGTTTTGTGAGGCAAGTGGGGGCTGATTTTGGAGCACTTGGACTGATTGTAAGGGGTTAAACAGGGGTGAACAATGGGGCTAAGGGCTATCCATGAGAGGTGTTTGTATGGACTGTTTTTGTGGGGAAAAAGGACTGAAATTTAGGGTGTAATGGAGGCTGAATTTGAGGGCAATGTGGTGTAAATTTATGGACTGTTTTGGGGGTTTTCATGGGCTATTAGGACAGCAGTGAGGGGCTGAAATGAAGGCAAGGGTGGACTGGTTTTGAGGCCAAAGTAGGGACTGAATTTAGGCCAATGTGTGGACTGTTATGGGGGGTATTTGTGGGCTGCCATTGGGGTGTTTTGGTGGCTGTTTTGGGCTATTGGAGGGGGTTTTTAGGTGGGGACAGCCAAGCGGTTTTGTGGACAGCAGTAGGGGTTTCTCCCCCTCCTCTAAACACTCACACAACACTCCTCTACCCCTCTCTATATCCTCTCTCTCAACCACCACTCACACATTCACACAAACACCTATCCTACACCAACACACACATATTCAACACACAAGCTCCTCTCTAACACCTCACAAGCACACACACACATTCATGCCCCATGGCCGAACCTGCTGCCCTTTTCTCCAAGCACAACTACATCACACAACAACACATAATATCCACCATATATATATATATATATATATATATATATATATATATATATAATGATATATATATATATAACTATATATATACACATATAGAAAATAAATATGATACATTAAGATTCATGGAGAACTCATTCTAAAATATGTAAAATCTAGAATATTAGTAAGAACAACACAAAAACAATATTAAAACAATATCCATGTGTCCAAATGGGGGCTTTTCCTATTGGGATACAATCCTACATGTTGGACACCTCTAATAATTTCCAAAGGACACAAAATGGTCTCTAATGGAGACACAACCATGGGAATCATTCCTATTGGGTTCCTAACCAATCTACATGAGAGGGAAATTAATTTAGAGAAGAGATTACCTAGTTTGGAGAAGAAATCAATGGTGAGCTTTCAAAAGTGGATGGAACCTTTGGAGAAGAAGAAGAAGAAGTGGATGAGAATAAAAGGAAAGTGGTTTCTCTCTCCTCCCCACCCCTACACTATGTGGCCGGCCAAGCATGCTTAAACCCCCTTTTTGGTATTTACAAGTTTGCCCTCCTATTTGTTCTATTAGTCCTACACAAGGTTGCTTAGGGTTTGGGGGTTAAAAATATAAATCTAGTGTTCTAATTAGCTCTAACCTAATCCATGGAGTCATAATAAATCCCTCTAACTTTTGATGGTAATATTGTGGGCCATGGCTAGCTAGTGTGTGGGCCCGCTAAGGTCAAAACTATCCCGGGTCCCCGAAACAAGTCAAAACAAGTCAAAATAAGTTGAAATTCGAACCCGATTCAAATAACCCCAAAATAATACAAATAATAATTAAATAATTCCAAAATAATTTTTAAAGTGGAAAATTACCAAAATATCCCTGTTTGTGAAAACTCGGGATGACACGTTCGGCTCATCGATTGCATCTTGCTTGATTTCTTCTAACATAATTCTTATCTTTCCTTCGTGCTTGAGGTTAGACAGGTGATCCCTACTAGATATACATATTTCAATTGTCCCAAAATACCATAAGTTTAACTCTTTTAAGTTGGATAGAATGTCTTATGACCTAGCAATCCCTTTGTCCTTGTGACCTATGTTAGCAAGTTCACTTAGGTTCTAGAATTTAGAGGATCCTAACCCCTCTAGCCAACCAAGGACTTGGACAAGAAGACTATAGACGAATGTGTTGAGACCGACGCAGGATATGACTTAGAGTCTTTAAGGAGTTCGAACTAATTCTGCTTCCTTTCAATCTAAATCCCATATGCCTATGTTTTACCACCTTGACTAATGTTGTTACTATAATCTAGTTTTGCAAACTCATCCATTTATTGAGTTTTTTCATGACTTATGCTATTGAGCGCTCACTAGCATATTGTCTAATCAGAACCGGTGCATAATGGTCTGATCAACCGAGTGCACCTTGGTTCGTTTTTTATATATCGTTCTACGTGGATGGAGGCATAGTTAGACTTGGCCTCTAGAGTCTCCTCCACGACTGCCTTGACAATTCTTTTGAAATTATTCGGTCACCTTTGAACCATGTATTCGTATTCGATAACACCTCCTTCGAACCCTATATTGCTTTTGCCTTCACCTATTTTAGAATGACGAAAGCGTGGTGCTAGAAATTCCTCTAGCTATCATATTACCTATGACCATTATCACTCGATGTTGCTATATTTTCATCTTAAACTACTCGTCCTTCTTCTCGATCCTATATTTACTATCATGACCTTCTAATCACTTAATTTAGGCGTGCACCTAATCACTCTCTTAATCGTGCCCCCAACCTACTCGCAAGAACCCATATCTACTAGGTCTCTAAGTTATTTTCTCTTGATACCATATCATTCTCTATTGCATGATACTCTTGATTTAAACTTTAAACCCTTAATCTTCTACTCGTGCCTTAACTCGCGACCCTCGTAACCAAACCCGTGTTAAATTCTATGATTTCGATCACGATTTCCTACGACATAATTTTGTGGAAACATTGTCATTGTTTGTTCCCCATCGATACCCCTTTGTGTCTTCTCACCTCCTACTAATTCTTAATTTCGAGGACGAAATTCTTTTAAGTTGGGTAGGATGTAAAACCCCTAAATTTCTACTATATTTTTTTTATAAATTTGATACCGATTTTTTTTGTATATTGTACGTTGCATAGTTGCATTGTACGTCGCGCAAAAAATTTTATTTTTCGTAATTGCTCGACGAGTGCGAATATGTGCGAGCGTACATATTTTAAAAAAATATTTTTTCTATTTTTATAGTTTGAAAATAATATATATAATAATTAGTTTAGCTATCGTACCAAAATTCCAAGCTCATTATTTTATTTATTTTAAGCCTTTCATTTATAACAATTATTGATAATATTTTCGTGCATATATATATATATATATATATATATATATATATATATATATATATTTCATAAATATTTTATTGGTTTATTTTTTAAATAATAATGTAATTTTTGAAATTAATTATTATTATAATTTTAGTGTTCATAAAAATATATTTTAAAATGGTCGATATTTGTTAAAATTAATTATGATGATTTACAAATTTGAATGTATGGATTTAGATTTATCTATATTTAATTTGGATTTAATTTGGAATTGATTTGAACTGTTTTAAAAATTATTTAAATTAAGTAGAGAATTATCTAATTGGGTTTTAAATATTCCTAATCCTTATCCAACTGGGAGTTCCTACATCGTATAAATAGGCAGGTACTCCTCCATAAATTCCTCACATCCATAAAAATTTCTCTCCATAATAGTGCTTGCATCGTGTCCATGTCCTCTCCCGTCCATAATCTTATTCCAATTTTACATTTACATTTTTCTCTCGTGCCGGACAACCCTGACATAGCCATACAATCCAAATCCTACAATTTATGTGTCCGATACACTTCGACACAATCCCTAACCCAAACCCAAACCCAAACCCTAAACCTAGCTCGACCATCCCCGCAGCCACGCTGTTCGACCCGACGTCGTCTTCCTGTACCATCGCCATCACCCTCACCCGCCAACATCATGGTCGCCACCACAACCTAACACAGCCACCATCGTCACCATCATCCCGATCCCCTCGCCTCCTTCAACAGCCCAGCCTTCCCTGGTCACCGTTACTGCCATGATCCTGACCCCATTAACCATCGTGGCCACCCCCTCCAACCTCAGCCGACTAACCCCGGCCGCACAATGCCAGACCCCCGCCTCCATGCCACCGTCCCTCACAGCCAACGCCATCACCGGTGTTACCATCACCGTCCCTAAACCATCACAACAAAGAAAATAACCACCACAGCCACCGCCGCCGTCTCCTCTAATCGCCCCACACCCAAACCATCGCACACCAGAAAAACAACCAAAAAAACCCTTACCTCTTCCTCCTCGCCACCGAGAGCTCCCTGCGCCGGCGAAGTCTAGTGCCCATCGATAAAGCCCCTATGTTGCACATCCGCGGCTATCCTGCGCCCTCCGTCGAGTCGGCGCAGCCCAGCACCGAGCAACCCTCCTCCCGACCGCTCCTCTTTCCTCCGCCGTCTACCTGCCAGATCCTCGTGCAGCCCGACCACACCACCACCCAGGGCCACCCCGAGCCGCGCTCCGGCCACCTCACCGCGAGGCCCCCCCCGATCTCGTTCGCCACCGCACCAGAGGCACAAGCACCCATCCACCTAGAACCCTCTGAGCTCCACAGTTTTCCCCCGCGCGCGAGACCCTCTCTCCGATCGCCCCACGTCCGGTGACGCCGACAGCCTCCGCAACCGCCGCCGGGGTCGTCGTCTTTCTCTCCTCCGGACAGCGCGCGTGCCTCCGCCGCTCCCTCCGGCAACCGCCGCGTGCGCCGCCCCTTCTTCCTTTTTCCTCCTTGCCTTCACCCCTCCGCCCTCTATATCCCGCGCGACCGCCCCGATCGTCTTCCCGTGCTCCCCGCTTCCTCCGCCCCTCCCTCTTCTCCTTCACTCTCTCTCGCTCACTCTCTCAATTCTCTCTCCTTTCTTTTGCTTCGAAGAGCAGCAGCAGTCAAAAGACTGCTGCATTTGTTCTTATTATTTATTTATTTATTTTATTATTTATTTAATTGTTTTGTTGCTGTTCATTTTTTTGGTGTGTTTGTTTAGTATTTTTTCTACTTTTAGTATCTATTATTATTATTATTATTATTAATGTTATTTGTTATTTTATTATTATCATTAGATGTTGATTGATGATTTAGTTGTATTTTGGTGAGAGCAACACTACAGCTGTTGTACACTACTGTTATTATTATTATTATTATTATTATTATTATTATTATTATTATTATTTTATTATTTTTATTTTCTGATGTATATGATATAACCTAAATATATGCATATCTTGTAATCATAGTTTTCTTAATTTATTTATTTATTTTGAGTAACTATACTATTAGTACTATTAACATATTTGTTATATAAAATTTATACTTTCAAAAATTTGGTGAAAATATATCATGTTTTCTTATCTAAATAAATTGTAGCTTTTTAAAAAAAAAACCCTAGGAAAATCTACTTTTATCTAGTTAAAATAAATCACTACTTTGGTCTACAGAATTTTAGTCTTGAACCTAGATGATTTTGAGATTCCTAAATATTATATATATTTTTTCAAGTATTATAAAATATTTTTGAAATTGTATATAGATTAATTATCCAAATTCTTCCTATTATCGATCCTTGTCCATGACTAATCCTAGATTCCTATTCCCTTGCCAAATCTGTACTTCTTCCTATCAACCCTAACTAATTTGACCGTCCTGGACCCGATGGAACAGTGCATGCCATCATCGGAGGCTGTTTTGTGTAATTGTAATAATGGATTCATACTTCGTGGCCTTGTGCCACACCAGACGTCACCACCAGGCAAGACACCTTGTCATTTGTTGTTTATTTATTTTAGCTCATATTTCATGTATTATTAATTTTTTTTATGCAAAATAAACTATAATACATGGCATAACCTGTTAGAACTTACTGTTCATTTAAATTTCCTGTTATGTATTAGTTTTCTACACATTAAACCTAGATTTAAGGGACCACCTTGTGTGTTGCATTCACTGGCTTTGACACGTTGTACCACAAAGTTGTGTGTCGCATGTAGAATACGGACGTGCGTGATTGGCTGGCCACCAGTACGTACAAGCCGTGTGATAGGGTTAACCGCTAATAGAATTGCATGCTTAGTTTGACTTAGCGGTTATAGAGATTTACTGTTGTGGATACAACAGAGTAGGCATTAGGCGGGGAGGACGATTCCTTAGCGTATGGGCTTCGATGCACTTTCCCTTGTGACCCAGATTCTCCACTGGAGATACGGGGTTGATGATCCATGATTACTGACGGCCACTGACGTTCTGCAGAACGTTATGCTCTCACTGATTGGGCCTATGGTGCCCCAAGGGGGACTACACCGATCCTATTTAGCCAGGGCCCATGCGCAGGAAGGATTGTTCTTAACTACATTTCACTTAGAATGGTTATGCTACCTTATCCGTTAGGTACGAGTAATTTTAGTTTGGGTACTTGTATCTGACCGTGGCTTGGAACAATAACTTATCGCGGATTAGTTCTGTCACGACCCGCACCCGCTGTGAGGGTACGAATACGTAACAACGCCCAGCCTACGCTGCAGTGTTGGCGGTAGAGCGCTGTCCTAGGTTACTATCTAACCAGCAACTCACGCAATTATAATCTACTCATCATGATCAACTCCGAATGGAGGACAAGTATAAGATATTGTAACTCAATCACAGTCTAAGCACGATAAAATAATCACAAAAGAATTAACTAAGAATAGAAAACAACTACTAAAATAATGACAACTTTCAATAATCTCAAATATTACACAAGTCTCAAATCTTCTATAACAAATTCAACAAGAAAATATATGCTAGTCTACTAAACTAAATCCCATCACTCCTGAGTGTCGGGGCCAAAGGTAGTCATCCCGCCTTCGGGTCCATAATATGTAGGGCATGTATCCTCAGGACAATCATCTGTAAAATTTCAACAGGTCCAGTCAGGACAGGAACGAGTACAACTCATCAAGAAATCCCAATTAAATGACAGAGAACTATAAAGCAGTTATAAGCAGTTTTATTGATAAAACATGGCAGTTTTATACAGGTAATAATATAGAGAACAGTTAAGGTACAAAGAAAGGAAAGTAACTAAACAAGAAGAGAAGCATGTCAATGAAGACTGTAAAATATAATCTAGCTGAACTAGAGTAGCATGATATAAGTCCAGACCGTAATAAAGACATGTGTAACACCAATGTAAGTCCTGTACAAGACGAATCTAATACAAGATGAATCCAGTACGGGACGGTTCCAGTCAATGTGATCAATGATTCCAGGGTGAGTCCAGCCTATACTCTAACAGTGTATTTTAAAATATCGGAATCGACATGTGAACGGCTGTAGGTAATACGGCACACCGCACACTCGGCCAAGTGTAGGATGGCTATCGTTCCAGTATAATTCCAAGGGAGTGGTTCCAGTATTTTGGTATGTTCACATGCCTATTCTAATATTTCCCCGCCCAGCAAGTACAAGTGAATCCATAACCCGACACGAAATAGGTATAAGTCCAGCCAGTACACAAATGGTTCCAGTAAATGATTCCAGGGTGGTTCCAAAAATAGAGGCCAGATATAAATAAGTGAGTGTCGCATGAAATGGATCCAGCAATATCAAATCGTGTTTAAAACAGAGAATCAGATAGAACTAGCTACAACTGAAATATAGTAAACGACAAGTAAATGGAAGAACTATCAGAGAATGTACTTGCCTGATACTCTAAAAAGAGTAGTGTAATATCAGATGTCTGCACCGGAGTCACAATGTCCTAAATAGAGCAGTATAGGTTATAATATGCTTAAAACAAGGTAAATGAAGTTTATGATACAATCTACATGATTTCTAGGCCAATCTAGGTCAAAGTCAAATCTAAGTCAAACTGGGTCAACTGTCTAGGTCAAACTAGGTCAATTGGTCACATCTAGACTCAATGTTGACTTCTGGTCAACTATCTAGTCAACCAAGTCACTTAGGTCTATAGGGTCAATATCTATGTCATTCTATAGGTTATGTACTAACTTAGACTAGGATACCAATCTATCACAAGATACTGGAGTAGGCTATCTATCAATATAAATATCTAAGTCATATGTATATACTAGTAATATTCCTTCTAGGCTAATTCTAAGTTAAAGTCAACTAATGGTCAACCTATACACTAACCACCTGATACAAGCCTAATAAAAGTCACACTAGGTCAATCTAAGTCAATCTAGATTATACAAAGTCAATCTAAGTCATATTGGGCCTAACAAAGTCAAACTAGGTCAAGATAAGTCAAACAAAGACAAACTGGGTCGATTTAAGTCAAAGGTTGACTTACAATCGACTTTTGGTCAATCGGTCAACTCTGGTCAACCCTGGTCAACTCATAGTCCACTCTAGGTCAAACTAGGTTAATAGTTAACTCACAGTTGAATTTTGGTCAACTGGCCAACTCTGGTCAAGTTTTGGTCAATTTTAGGCTAAAGTTGACTTTTGGTTGACTTTTAGTCAAAACGGTCAACCATGGTCAAACGGGGTCAACCCTAAGTCATCTACCCTATTCCTAACCATTACCAACCAAGCCATCATAATTCTAACCATATCTTAAACATATTATATCATATCTTAGTTCTAAGGTATTACCTTAACCTTACCTTATTATCCTACCAAGGTAAACTCTTCGCCTTAGCCTCTAACCAATACCCCAACCTACCTTACCCTCACTCTACGTATCCCTCGATACCCTACTAAGGTATTCTAACTCTTATTCTTGTATCTCAATTCCATACGATGGTATCTTGATATCTCACTTGCTAAAAAGGTAAATATCCATTACCTTGAAGGTAAAAGGTAAATCTTAAGATACCGTATTGGTATCCAAAGATAACACTCTAATTCAACTCTAACTAGCACTCTAACTCAAACTAACTTGGTATCCCAATACCAAGTCTCTAACATCCCACTATCTAACTCTCCTAGGATACTAACATCTATTTCCAACTAACTTTTCTACTTTCATAACATAATATCTACTTATTAACATACCACACATAACCTTCATGAAACCACTATCTTTCATCATCTAAACCCTCACCAAAAACACACCCTAACCCACTACAAACTCACCAACACATACACATGGAAGGAGGGGGGTATGGGGTGGCTACTGTTGCCCATAAACAACAGAAAACTGCTTTTAAAAGCAGTAAAAACTGCTATGGTTGCTGCTGAATTCAGCAGCACTGCTGCTGTAGCAGTCCCCTTTTTGGGGGCTGCTTGCTGCCACTGTGGGGGGGGGGGGGGTTGGCTGCTGTTGTGCCCCCCCTTGTTCCCCCTCAACATCCCCCTTCTAAACCCCTACTAACCCTCTACCAATCACCATCAAACACCGCTCAAAACACTCTCACAAACTCACAACAAAACACAATTACAACCACACTTTCCTTCTCACAAACACACATACATCAACCCACACTCATTCAACCATACCAAGTCACAACCAATTAGGTAGGCATGATCCCTCACTCTCCCACACACACAACAACACCTCCACACACAACCACACAACATTAAGTATATCAATTCTAACCCAAAATAGTCCACTATCTAAAATATACAAAATAACACATAGACACATGTAAATATGACATGTAGGCCTAAAACACATGCCCAAACTTGTAGGGAACCTAATGAAAACCATGGGGAACCTATCTAACATGTCTAAACAACCCTCTCACTAATCTAAATCTAAAATTAGAGGACAAAAATGTCTATGGGGCATTCCTACAAACAATTAGTGGGCCTCCCTCGGAATTTCTCCTTGGGTGCCACAAAAACCATCATGTCACGACCCGCACCCTTATGAGGGGCACGAGCACGTGGGTAACGTCTAGTCTACGCCGCAGTATCGGCAGTAGAATACTGTATATAACGTCTGTAAATACTACGACTAACAGTTAAAATGTACCTATACAGTATATACTCTCCGAATGGAGGTGACATAGCAATACAGTCTCAATCACAGAATAAAACTAAGGTAGATAGCTCAGAAGGAAAGACATATGATAGATGAAAGAGTAAATAAGTCCAGAGTCCAGTACAAGCCCAGATATATACAATATCACAGGATATCAAAATATAATATAGAACTACAGTCTGATAAAGCTAGCTAGATCGCAGTCCAGTCAAACCTAGCTAACCTACACTACTCTGGAAGTACAAAATCTAGTGGCTCTACTGTAAGGCCACGATCCAAGGCTACTCCATCTGACTCGAGCCCATAATAGGTCGAGTAGTCCAACTCAGAATCATCTGTAATATATCATAACAGTATCCTGTCAGGAAAATGAGCAAGTACAAACACTAACAGCAATTCTATGTGAATTGACAAATTCTATAAGAGATAGTATAATGAACTACAAGACAAAGATATATGAAGACTTGGGAACCGTTCGGAAGCCGAGTTACAACCCTTAAACCAAACAAGGACCGGGGTTGTAACTCTTCTCCCGAGAAGAACCTAGTCTCGAATCAAGGTACAATGTAAAGGCAAGTAGAACATGTGAGTAACTGTATATCATGGCATGGTGAAAAAATACTGAATGTAGAACAGAGCAGGATATACGATAAGATAAAGTAAATATAAAATGTGATTTGAATTATTAAAGCGATCGATATGTGATCGGCTTGGGATAAGTGACAGGACAGGCTATCCACTTGGCCCGGCAATCTGCAGTGACCTCAACGGAAAGTCCTGCCGGCCAACCTGGATAACGAGCACAAGGCAAAGGATCTCGCTACACCCTTCATGAGGGAAGAGTGGCGCGAGCACATGAATAGTGACAGGGTGGCTTGGATCACATAGCCCCTAATAATTCTCCATCCCCGAATAGTACAATGGATCTGGACATGACACGTCATGGCACGTGATTTTGTAAGAAGGTAGCAAATCCTCTTAGAAATTGGTGTCTATATAAGTACAGGGAACAAGATAGGGAGTGTACCCATATACCCAGAAATCTCGGAACAACATCTCATGTCATGATCCAACATGTACTAGTCCGTGAACTATCGTGACTAAGAATCAAGTAAGACACTACGACTGAATCGGATATAGCAGATATCAAGATAATAAAAACTATCAGTGAATGTACTCGCCTGCTGTCCTGAGCTGTATGGTATATCAATGCTTAGAGCGGTAATCTGGAACCTAAATACGAGATACTGTAAGTTAATTTAGGTTTAAACAAGTTTAGGAACGATTTACAATGAATGATATGCAATCTAGGTCAAACTAGGTCTCACTGAGTCACACTAAGTCTTGTCAAGTCAATCTAGGTCAAATCAAGTTATATCAAGTCAATCTAAGCCAAACCAAGTCAATCCTAGGTCATACCAGTCATCACGGGTCAAAACAAGTCGAAGAAAGTCAAACGGGGTCAAGAGTTGGCTTATAGTTGACTTTTGGTCAACTGGTCAACCCTGGTCAACCCTAGGTCAATGGTGACTAATTGTTGACTTTTGGTCAACTACACAAGTCTAAAAGAATTTGGGACTAAATTGGGTAAAGCGTTGACCCATAGTTGACTTTCGGTCTAAAAGTCAACCGGGTCAACCGGGGTCAAGACTTGGTCTAGGCGACTATTTCTAACTATTACCAACCTCTACAACCCATATCCAAGTCCATCTTGGACTTCGAAACTCATATCTTGGCCGTAGGCCAATATCCTATTTTACCTTTAAAAAGGGTAAAATTCTAGCTTAGGCAACTATCAAGTTAGCCTACCTACGCTTGGTATTTTGACCCGAGCTCCCTAGGATAGTAAGGTCCTAGCCTATACATATATTACCTACCAAGATACCTAAGTAAAGTGGACATCTAGTCCATGTTACGGCCCATTGCCGGTATCTTGAATATTTCAAGATACGCAATGGTACGACACGATACCGGCGTCCTACAACCCCGATTTCCACTCGGGAGCCTACCCGCAAAATCTAAATCACGTATTCTTGTCCCACGCCAAGTTTCAACTCATTCCGATACTCCGAGCTCCGTTTCACCCTCTAAATCGATTTTCCTCTATTTCCTATTCTAGCCTTCTTCCTATTCTTCTAACTTCTAATTCCTTAAACTTCTTCTAATCTTCTCTACGTATCTATCCATATATATATATATATATATATATATATATATATATATATATATATATATATATATATATACATATACCAAAGGGGGGGGTTTAATAGGCTAAAGACCAAGGGGGGTTTGCCTGGCAGCTGCTGCTGCCAGGACTGCTGCTACAGCAGCTGTAGCTGCTGCTACTGCTGTTTCATCTTCTTCTTCATCTCTTCCTCTTCTTCCCTCCTATCTCTCCATATATATATATATATATATATATATATATATATATATATATATATATATAATACAAACACACACACACACACACCCTCACACAACACAACACACACACACACATTCTCACCACTCTCATGACACTCATCCTCATGACACTAAATACACATCAATGTATATATACACACAAAATACACTTGTATATATATATATATATATATATATATATATATATATATATATATATGTATGTATGTATGTATGTATACCACTCTCTAAGGATTAAACCCTAATAAATCCTTAACCTATTTTCTAGGAAAACCCTACAAATTTGGGGGCAAATGGTGGAGAATGAGATCCTCTCCATTTATTGTGAGGGGGTTAAATGCAAATGAGAAATATATTAGAAATTAAAAGCATACCTAAAATGGAATGGTTGGAGGAAGAAAGCTTTGGAAGGAATTGAATTTGAAAGAGAGAGAGAGAGAGAGAGAGAGAGAGAGAGAGAGAGAGAGAGAGAGAGAGAGTTGCTTAGTGGAGAAGAAAGGGGGGGCTATTCATGGCCGGCCATGTGGTGGGTGAGGGGCACTTGTATTTACAAGTTTGCCCCTCCCTAAGCCTAATGCTAATTAAATCCAAAATTGGTTTAGAAAGTTGGTAAAAATAAATAAAATCATAATTAAACTAAATTACTCAAGGGGGACTAGTCCAAACTCCTAAACCCTAAAGTTTAGTGTGGTGGGCCATGGTTAGCTAACATGCTAATTACAGCTCAAGTCGAAATTCACCGAGGTCCCGAATTAACTCGGAATGCGATGAAATTCGAATCCGACTCCTATAATAATTAAATAATAATATTCGTGAAATAAAATTTCCAAAAATATTATAAAATGGAAAATTACCATTTTACCCCTAACTGGAAAAAGTGAGGGTGACACATCATAACTTCCAAATGAGGACTCCAAAGTGTCTCAAAATCAAACCTAAGGATGGTACATACATGGGGGTGGTTCCTATGGGTTCAAAACTATCAAAATACAATGCAAAGTTAAAATAGAGAGGGATTAGAGAGAGAGATAACTATTAGGAGTTGGATCCCAATAAAAAAAACCCAAAGGACACGATGCCGACACGGACTCTCCTCAAAGTTGGACACTCCTTCCTTGCTCCTTGCTCCCCACTCCTAGTAGGTTCTCTCCTTAATGGATTGAGAGGAATGGAGGAAAAATGAGTGGATTTGGGAGATGAAATCCAAAGGGGTTGCTCTTAAGTTTGGGGAAGAACACAAAATAGGAAAAAGGAGGCAAGTAGAGAAATAAAATGAAAAGAGGGGAACCCTAAGCTATAGTGGCTGCCATGATGCCCTATTTGGGTCCATTTAAAAAGTCCAATATGCCCTCAACTAGTCTCCTTTGGTTCAACTTAAGTCATGTGAAGGTTCGGGGTCAAAAGGGTCAAGTTTCTAATCTCTAAATGACTAAACTTGTCATATGGGATTAGCCTAATTACACTAGACTAATTAGTAGAATTTGTGGGCCATGTCTAACTATTCCTGGGGTCCCGTCTAGAGTCTAAGCTACCCGGGTCATTAACACAAGTCGGAACGAAACGAAACTTAAACACGACTAAAGAAATCCCAAAAATGTAATATTAAAATATAAAAATTCCTAAAATATTAAAATATAAAAATAACCAAAATTATAATACATCGATTTAAATATTATTAAAATAATCTAAAAGTCACCAATTAATCAAAATTCTAAATAATTCAAAAGTCACAAAATGACCAAAATATCCTTAGCCTAAAAGTGGTAATTAGCAAATCTAATCACATGGGTTAGGCCTCCATGGTCATGGTTAGTCTCTAGGCTAAGCAGCTTTAAGGTTACACTAGTCAAATCACAAGTCATGACTTAAAACAGTTTTTAAATAGTTTAAAAATGATTAAAAATCACCAAAAATCATAATATGAAATAAATATCAATAAATAATAATTGTAATTAGAAAATCAAAATTACCCTCATCTGGAAAACTGGGTGTTACAATCCTACCCCCCTTAGAAAAATTTCGTCCTTTAAATTAAAATGAACGCACCCTTTCTAGGTCAAACCCAAACAATCAAGGTCAAGAGATAATCATGCAAACATATTCTTACTGGTCGTGATTCCACAGTCTCGAACAGGGTAGCTACGCTATCTATCAATCACAAACAATATCCTGACAGGTACTAAGGGAATCACATAGGAAAGTGGGGAGGAAGAATGAGAAGGACAAACCTGCTAACACATCACCTGCAGCGTCGGTCTCCTCGACCGCCATCACAAAAGCTCTACCCCTCTGGTGCTGAGCTACAGGTGGCCTAGCTCCCTCATTAGGAGGTGCAGTGGGACAATCTATCATCTTGTGAGCACCAGACCCACAGAATAGACAAACCTTCAGCCTCCTCCTATAAGACTCCCAAACGTGCCCTACCTTCCTGCATTAGGCACAATTCGGCACCCCGCGGTCATGTCCTATATGCTGATGCTGTTCCTGCTGCACCCTCACTGGTGCTTATGCCTGCTGAACCTGAACATGGAGCCTCTTGGCCTGACCTTCGCTACTGCTACCACCCTGGAAGTCCCGATCCCTCTTCAACTTCAACCCCAGGTCGTCCTCCGCTGCCATAGCCCCAGAAAATATCTCCGTATAGGTAACGTTTCGGTCGCTCTTAGTCAGCAACTGAACCTCCCTAATCAAGCCTCGACGGAACTTCCTTGCCTTCGTCTTCTCAGTCAAGTCATCAATGAACCGGGCCAATCTACAAAACTCCCCAGCATACTCAGCTACCGTCTGGTTCCCCTGAACCAGACCCTCAAACTGTGCCTCGATACCTCCCAAGGCCACATCAGGAAAGAACTGCTCCTTAAAGAGCTCCTTAAACTGGGCCCAAGTCTGGCCCTCAACTCCCACCCTGGGATCCGTCTGATACCACGCACGGGCTAAGTCCTACATCTGACTGCCCGTCACTTCGATATGGAGTCGAGCTGGTATCTCCGCCAGTCGGAATATCTCTTCGATATGCTCGATCCAATCGTCTGCATAATGGATGCCCTCTGTGCCCAGGAACTCTCTAGGATGCATCTTCTGAAAATCCTGGATATCCTTTTCCTTCCGGTAAGGCTGCTGCTACTCCCCCTGAGCAATTACCATCTCTACTGTAGTACGAACCAGCTGGTGGGCCTCGTCAATCCCCTGACGGAAATCGACAGTCTGTCGCTGCTGCTGCTGCTGGTGAGACACTAGAATCCTCTCCACGAAAGAAAATAGATGAGCATCATCTACCATCCCCGCAGGTAGAGGCTGCTGCGGTGGAAGAATCTTGAGAAGCACCAGACTCTGCCTCCCAGCTGGTAGAAGTGCTCCTCCGAAAGCTGCTGAGACACCCACCCCAGCTGGCATGACTGGGGCTGCGGTACCGGGAAGTGGCTGCTGAAGACGAGAGGTGGCAGACCCCTCTCCATCGGCTGCTGTACCAGAGCGATGTGATCGTGTCTCCACCATCCTGAAGACAGATCGAAAAGGAAGTCAATACTGAACAGGAATCGATAAATCAAAGGAGGATAGTTTATTGCAAGAAGACAAGTCAGTAAGATATGTAGATGGCATGAATTAAAACAGAAATTTTCCTAACTGTGATTGAGTACCTCTTCGTTAAAGCCTATCTCTCAATCCTATCGCAGGCTCGTAGCAGTACAACTAAGTTGCCGTACTACCACGATATCGTACTAATGCGACTCTCGACCTGTATGGGCCACCACTAAAAATGTGTCACGACCCACACCCGCTGTGAGGGTACGAATACGTAACGACGTCCAGCCTACGCCGCAGTGTCGGCGGTAGAGTGCTGTCCTAGGTTACTATCTAACCAGCAACTCACACAATTATAATGTACTCATCATGATCAACTCCGAACGGAGGACAAGTATAAGATATTGTTACTCAATCACAGTCTAAGCACGATAATATAATCACAGAAGAATTAACTAAGAATAGAAAACAACTACTAAAATAATGACAACTCTCAACAATCTCAAATATTACACAAGTATCAAATCTTCTATAACAAATTCAACAAGAAAACATATCCTAGTCTACTAAACTAAATCCCATCACTCCTGAGTGTCGGGGCCAAAGGTAGTCATCCCGTCTTCGGGTCCATAATATGTAGGGCATGCATCAGGGCAATCATCTGTAAAATTTCAACAGGTCCAGTCAGGACAGGAACGAGTACAACTCATCACGAAATCCTAATTAAATGACAGAGAATTATAAAGCAGTTATAAGCAGTTTTATTGATGAAACATGGCAGTTTTATACAGATAATGATATAGAGAACAGTTAAGGTACAAAGAAAGAAAAGTAACTAAACAAGAAGAGAAGCATGGCAATGAAGACTGTAAAATATAATCTAGCTGAACTAGAGTAGCATGATATAAGTCCAGACCGTAATATAGACATGTGTAACACCAATGTAAGTCCAGTATAAGACGAATCTAATACAAGATGAATCCAGTACGGGACGGTTCCAGTCAATGTGATCAATGATTCCAGGGTGAGTCCAGCCTATACTCTAACAGTGTATTTTAAAGTATCAGAATCGACATGTGAACGGCTGTAGGTAATACGGCACACCGCACACTCGGCCAAGTGTGGGATGGCTATCGTTCCAGTATAATTCTAAGGGAGTGGTTCCAGTATTTGGGTATGTTCACATGCCTATTCCAATATTTCCTCGCCCAGCAAGTACAAGTGAATCCATAACCCGAGACAAAATAGGTATAAGTCCAGCCAGTACACGAATGGTTCCAGTAAATGATTCTACGGTGGTTCCAGTAGGGGTTCCAGAAATAGAGGCCAGACATAAATAAGGGAGTGTCGCATGAAATGGATCCAGCAATATCAAATCGTGTTTGAAATAGAAAATCAGATAGAACTAGCTACAACTGAAATAAAGCAAACGACAAGTAAATGGAAGAACTATCAGAGAATGTACTCGCCTGATACTCTAAAAAGAGTAGTGTAATATCAGATATCTGTACCGGAGTCACAATATCCTAAATAGAGAAGTACAGGTTATAATATGCGTAAAATAAGGTAAATAAAGTTTATAATACAATCTACATGATTTCTAGGTCAATCTAGGTCAAAGTCAAATCTAAGTCAAACTGGGTCAACTGTCTAGGTCAAACTAGGTCAGTTGGTCACATCTAGACTCAATGTTGACTTCTGGTCAACTATCTATTCAACCAAGTCACTTAGGCCTACAGGGTCAATATCTATGTCATTCTATAGGTTATGTACTAACTTAGACTAGGATACCAATCTATCACAAGATACTAGAGTAGGCTATCTATCAATATAAATATCTAAGACATATGTATATACTAGTAATATTCCTTCTATAGGCTAATTCTAAGTTAAGGTCAACTAATGGTCAACCTATACCATAACCACTTGATACAAGCCTAATAAAAGTCACACTAGGTCAATCTAAGTCAATCTAAGTCATACTGGGTCAATCTAGATTATACAAAGTCAATCTAAGTCATACTGGGCCTAACAAAGTCAAACTAGGTCAAGACAAGTCAAACAAAGTCAAACTGGGTCGATTTAAGTCAAAGGTTAACTTACAGTTGACTTTTGGTCAATCGGTCAACTCTGGTCAACCCTGGTCAACTCATAGTCCATTCTAGGTCAAACTAGGTTAATGGTTAACTCACAGTTGAATTTTGGTCAACTAGCCAACTCTGGTCAAATTTTGGTCAATTTTAGGCTAAAGTTGACTTTTGGTTGACTTTTAGTCAAAACGATCAACCATGGTCAAACGGGGTCAACCCTAAGTCATCTACCCTATTCCTAACCATTACCAACCAAGACATCATAATTCTAACCATATCTTAAACATATTATATCATATCTTAGTTCTAAGGTATTACCTTAACCTTACCTTATTATCCTACCAAGGTAAACTCTTCGCCTTAGCCTCTAACCAATACCCCAACCTACCATACCCTCACTCTACGTATCCCTCGATATCCTACTAAGGTATTCTAACTCTTATTCTTGTATCTCAATTCCATACGACGGTATCTTGATATCTCACTTGCTAAAAAGGTAAATATCCAATACCTTGAAGGTAAAAGGTAAATCTTAAGATACCGTATTGGTATCCTAAGTTAACACACTAACTCAACTCAAACTAGCACTCTAACTCAAACTAACTTGGTATCCCAATACCAAGTCTCTAACATCCCACTATCTAACTCTCCTAGGATACTAACATCTATTTCCAACTAACTTTTCTACTCTCATAACATAATATCTACTTATTAACATACCACACATAACCTTCATGAAACCACTATCTTTCATCATCTAAACCCTCACCAAAAACACACCCTAACCCACTACAAACTCACCCACACATACACATGGAAGGAGGGGGTATGGGGTTGCTACTGCTGCCCATAAACAGCAGAAAACTGCTTTTAAAAGTAGTAAAAACTGCTATGGTTGCTGCTGAATTCAGCAACACTACTGCTGTAGCAGTCCCCTGTTTAGGGGCTGTTTGCAGCTACTGTGTGGGGGGTTGGCTGCTGTTGTGCCCCCCTTGTTCCCCCTCAACATCCTCCTTCTAAACCCCTACTAACCCTCTACCAATCACCATCAAACACCACTCAAAACACTCTCACAAACTCACAACAAAACACAATTACAACCACACTTTCCTTCTCACAAACACACATACATCAACCCACACTCATTCAACCATACCAAGTCACAACCAATTAGGTAGGCATGATCCCGCACTCTCCCACACACACAACAACACCTCCACACACAACCACTCAACATTAAATATATCAATTCTAACCCAAAATAGTCCACTATCTAAAATATGCAAAATAACAAATAGACACATGTAAATATGACATGTAGGCCTAAAACACATGCCCAAACTTGTAGGAAACCTAATGAAAACAATGGGAAACCTATCTAACATGTCTAAACTACCCTCTCACTAATCTAAATCTAAAATTAGAGGACAAAAATGTCTATGGGATATTCCTACAAACACTTGGTGGGCCACCCTCGAAATTTCTTCTTGGGTGCCACAAAAACCATCATGTCACGACCCGCACCCTTATGAGGGGCACGAGCACGTGGGTACATCCAGTCTACACCGCAGTATCGGCGGTAGAACGCTGTATATAACGTCTGTAAATACTACGACTAATAGTTAAAATGTACATGTACAGTATATACTCTCCGAATGGAGGTGACATAGCAATACAGTCTCAATCACAGAATAAAACTAAGGTAGATAGCTCAGAAGGAAAGACATATGATAGATAAAAGAGTAAATAAGTCCAGAGTCCAGTACAAGCCCAGATATATACAACATCACAGGGTATCAAAATATAATACAGAACTACAGTCTGATAAAGCTAGCTGGATCGCAGTCCAGTCAAACCTAGCTAACCTACACTACTCTGGAAGTACAAAATCTAGTGGCTCTACTATAAGGCCACGATCCAAGGCTAATCCATCTGACTCGAGCCCATAATAGGTCGAGCAGTCCGACTCAGAATCATCTGTAATATATCATAACGGTATCCTGTCAGGAAAATGAGCAAGTACAAATACTAACAACAGTTCCATGTGAATTGACAAATTATATAAGAGACAATATAATTAACTACAAGACAAAGATATATGAACACTACAAAAAAAGTGTCTTTCTGGGACGCCAAAAATTCGTCTTAAAAAGGCTCAAATCGGTCCTAAATTGTAATTTGGGATGAATTTTAGGACGGTAAGTGACAGTGCTATTAGGGTGGCGTGGCAAAAAGTTTTAGGACAGAAAATACCGTCCTAATTTGGTTTTAGGGTCGAAAAATCTAACCGTACCAAAAGAGTTTGAATTATTATATGTTTACGACGGTTTACTAAACTGTCCCAAAATAAAAGAGTTTGTGACGAATATCATTCGTCCTAGAAATATTTGCCAGCGTCACAAAAGGATGTCATTTATATCTAGGACAATTACATAACCGTCCCAAAAGTAATACTTATGAAATTATCGTTTGTATCTTCCAGCTATAAAACATACCATTTAAATACACACATAACATAATTCTTATGATCATTGTCCTCGGATGTATCTCCAGGTGTCGAAGCTCCAATACAAATAAAAAGCTTAACAACATCAAGCATTCTTTACCATTAAGTAGAAGACAACAAAATCCATATATAACTATATATGTTCAATTGATAAACAACGAAAAAGCTTAACAGTAAGCATCCTTTACCATCATTTCCAAAATAAATTCAAAACAAAACATCACCCACACCATCAGTTACAAAAAACCCCTTGTCTCCACCATTACAAAATGAACCCATTGTCTCCACCATTACAAAATGGACCAATTGTCTCCACCATTACGTATATACAAAATTCTGAACCCAAAACATTAAGCACTACACTATGTTTTTGAACATTCAAGTATATCCAACATGAACCCAAAAAACGAACCCAAATTTTTTCCCATCACAAGATAGTCGCCCACCATTTTAGCATATCCAGAATGCTTTTGAAGGACCTGCAAATAAAATAAGATATGCCAATATATTAGCAACCTGCTAACTGTATACAAACCACCAGAAAAGAAAGACAAGTTCTTCCAAACTATACAGACTACATTAGTTTGTGAATGTTTAAAACAGAACAAAAGGATCAATCCATCTGTACAGACCTGCTAACAGTTCTTCCAAACTGTACAGACCTGCTTACAAAAAAATGGGAACTACAAATCAGTCCAAAAATTGGGAAGCTTCAAGTCCAAAAATAGGAAAAAATCGATATGGTTCTTTCAATTCCAAGGGCTTTATTAGCTTGTAGTCTGAGTTCTTTTTTGTACTTTCTTGTGATATCTGCTTAACTCTCTTTTAGCAAAGCCATGATGGACTGGCACAATAGCTAAAGGAAGTTCTTTTTCGATACTAGCAAAATTAAAATTCGTCAAATAGCAGGCTTAATAAATTAAAAAGCGGACATTTTTTATATCTAATGATGAGTCATAAAACAAGATATGCATTTGACTGGAAGTATTGTAATGATTAGCATAAAACAAGACAGTTCATTCATGCACAATGTCAAGAAAGACTAGCATCGTTCTCTAGCTCTCCTTTTGGGCAATATGTTCAAGGCAACTAGCAGATTTTCATTTATAATCTTTCAAGTAGAGTGTTGGAACTAAAGTGACCGATAGAATAATAAAACAATAACTAGTTGAGATGTGTAAGATATTAATTACATGACCTATAGTTAAGCCAGAAAAGATCATATAAGTTATTCAATTTAAATCTTAAAAATAAAAAGGTAAATTTAGCAAACTTAAATGTAAAGAAAAAAATAGACAAAGAGGCAAGGTGAAGTACTTGAACTGATTGATTGCATCACCCACAACTGAGCCCCCAAGCACCAAGTAGTTATCTGGTATGCCAAACTGAGTACTTGATCGGGATACCGAAAGGATATCCAGAAGCTTTACGATGGCAAGACCTGTGTGTGCGAACCTGTGGATGCCAAGTCAAACAAAAAGTTCATATGCAATTCTAACAGGCAGCAATGTGCACTAGGTGTACCACAATCTACTTCTCCTAACTTCAAATCTGAATCGAATGACTGGGCACATAATATAAACTTATTGTTCCCAGTGAGATGATGTCTTGATGAATAAACTAAAAAATAGATAAATGCTGATACTTCCCAAGTTTGAACCTGGGAGGATCAAAATGATATTCCTATCCACAAAGGAAGCTGATATTTCATATACTCATTGAATCAATTCAATCTTGCATGTTTACAGCTTATAAGAGACTTGATTTGCAATCCATAAACAAAAAAAAACTCTAAAAACTTAGAAAGGCAAAATATTATTTACAATATCAAGCAAAACTTTTAGATTATGAGCTAAAGAATAGCGAGCACAACAAGAGAACAAGTAGTCGGTAACATATGCATTTTTAAATAATTGGAAGTGAATAATTCACCTAATAGTGGATTAATTCTTCTAAACAGAAGCTTTTGCTGTGAAATACACAGGATGTCTTTCATGAATCTGGGCAACTGTGTCTCCATTTTACCTGCTACTTGCAATATTCCTGGAGAGTATTCAAGTACTGTCACAATATGCCTTAAAGTAGTAGACTGCCTTGCAGGGTACCAAGCGCAGGTGGCTGTTGTGAGAAGCCAAAACTAGCACACACATGTATTATATCAAATGGAAGAGGCACAATGAGCTAATATTGTTGATTGTTGACCAAAAATTGCAAAGTTATATTAGATCCCATCAATGTATTATATCCACAAGCTACATGATAGAGTACAAGAAGGTTGAGGAGATTGGAACTCTACAAGGTCATATCAAACTAAGTAGGGGATGAATGTAAAGTTGAAGGAAAAAGAAGACTAAAGAGGTCCCTTAGATGTTTGTATTATCTCCTTTCTTTATTGATGATTGATCATATTTAACTGATCACATTACTGTGTGTACATCCATGTGCGTGTGTGCGGTGTGCAAGTAAATATTATTCTTCAGAGCAAATGTTTCTATAGATTTTAGCCTTTCTTTGCAGCAAAGTTTTAAGTATAAGACGAAACTGATACGTATCAATTGTTTTGACTTGGAAAAAGCCGACCGATTCAAAACCACCGAAATCGTCAAAATAGATACTAATAGGAAGGGTCTAACCGATACCGAAACTGAGATTTTGAACTTTAATTTGGCGTTAATCTATTTAAAATTGTGGACAAATCATAAATCCCAACTATCATGGTTTGCTGGAAAATGGAAGGAGCAAAATGCAGGATATTTACTTCACAACTATGAATTAATTAGCTACACAAGTATTGAGGATATCAGCTATAAGAACAAAGGTCTGGAAATAGTCAAACTTCTTAAATATGTAGCAACTTCTTTTTTAGAAACTCCACAATCACACATGACATATATGCCCAAAATACAATGCCAAAGCCAATCGTAAGCTAATCAAACAGAAACGAGGAAAGAAAGATGGACAAAACAAGAGGAGGTTCTCAAAGCATAAGAATATATTTGATGTTACAAGACAAACTAACCCAGACCTTCAGACAACAAGAAACCAAATAGGGGAGAATACTAAATAAGCATAATAATACTCCAGGAACAGACAACAAGTTTACGCACAACATAGGCCTACAACAAGCTTTCCACTTATGTTTTGATATCCAATTGATTGATGCCTTGATCTTTTCACTTATTTTCCTATTTATACTCTAACAAGCTTTACACATCCTTTGGACTTCATATTTGTGGCCAATGATTGGTGTATTAATCATCGGCCTCAATCAATATGTCTCGGCTTAGGCCAGCGACCTTTGGACTTCAAATTTGTAGAAAGACTATAACCTATTCGTATGATAGGGTACAAGGAGGGTTCTTTAGTGGATAGACATTGCTTCACTGGGACATATGTTTGTTTCTGGATCACGTGATTCATGTGATATCTGTGCGTGCCCCTTCGATAACTCCCTTATGTTTCTAATTTCTAATATAGAAGAAAGAAAACTAACTTATAATCATGTACGATGTCATTTTTCTATATGTTGATTAGTTTCAGATAAAATATTATGTTACCAAAATGGGAGGATGGATATAGATAATTGAGATCGGTCCAACACTCAACTAATTTCTCTTTTCGACTACAGCCGTTATGTTCTGCTAAGTGCATCCTCTGTCTTTATGATTTTTGTACTTCAGTGTTTTCCTTATTTTAACCAATCAAACATGCCTCTACATGCCAATTAAAGAAGTCGAAGGTTGAACTAATGATTTATAGTGTAATTGTTTTTGTCCCCATAGCAATCATTCATAATGTAATCTTCCTTTTGTTAAGGCTATTATTTAGCTGATGCACCAACTAATTAGGCACTTTATGTGTTGTTTAGGAATTAGCTAGTATATGGATATGATTAATTCAAAGGCATTAGACATGCAAATTCGATCATGCATGGTTCAG
The DNA here is from genome assembly GCA_029216955.1 of Iris pallida. NCBI lineage: Eukaryota > Viridiplantae > Streptophyta > Magnoliopsida > Asparagales > Iridaceae > Iris > Iris pallida. Next base: position 11,505,517 of record JANAVB010027195.1, read on the forward strand.
TATATTTATTTTACATTTGAATGTGATTCAAGAGTTATTGAAATGAATATTAATTAAAATTGAGGTACTACCATTATCAAATGTGCAGGTTGAATGGAAGTATATGACTTGTCTTTTTTATGACTGTTGTAAAGATGTGGAGAACATGACACTGACAAATCATCCGTTTTGGAATTCTGACATTAGTTATACCATTACCAAACTTGGGTAGCTTGAACATGATAAAAAAATAGTACTTTAAATCATCCATTCACATTAACATCCTGATTAATTATGGTGATTACTCCCCATAATTAATTTAATAATTAATCCCCTTCGTCATTAAAAAATAATATAGAAAGGGAGGGAAATCAATAACCAACTAACTATGATATTGTGCTTCTCAACAAACAGTACTCTCCTCTTCTGATTAGATTTCAGATAAAATATTATGTTACTAATAATTCATTGTCCTAACATATCTCTTCAGGTTAGTTATCAGACCACATCATGCCATTTGACGATTAGTCCATGGGATGGTTGTTGTATACCTTTTCTCCCATTCATTTCTTCTTTTCCAGGTTTGTTGCTATTCTTTAAGCCAATATTAGAGTATGCGTAGCCAACATATAGTATGGGTTCCTATTTAGACACAGAACACATGCCATTCCCTAACTAATACCATACTAGTTTACAGATGCTCGTGTCAGATTGGATTGGGATTCGGCTGACAGAACTAATACCCCAAAGTCAAGCTAAAAAAATAACAATGAGCTTATTGATTTGGTAAATGTGATAATGTAAATGATTTACATAGTTAGCAGAAATTAAAAGCATAGTCTCATCAATATGACCAACGCTCATAGCATATGCTATCTCTTAGGCTGGAATATGATCATGAATTAGTATAGCACCTGAACCTAAAGTTATGTTTGGGCCCTGTTATGACCCTGATAAATATGGCAGCCACTGGAAGGCTCACACACAACGACACTAAAACTGATATCTACAAAATCAGAGAACTCGGATGAAGAAGCAAAAACAACATGATCACAAAGGAACATGAAAATAAATTGGCCAATTGTACTTTGTCAAAGTAGAATGTATAAAAAATTGAAAAATTCAGTAAAGTGTCTAAATTGAAAAAATAGACAAAGAAATACCAACTAACATTTAACAACTTGAACAAATTTCTAATCTATTTATTCTAACATTTTAATCATGATATGGTAAATCTAGTACATAATACACAGTATGTTTGTACAACAGTGTCAAATATATGATTCTGGTATCATGGAAAAGTCAAAAAAATTAAGGGAGGCAGTTTTGTGTTTAATTTTAAAGGGTAAAAAAACCTAATCTAAGACTTTAAAGGGTAAAAAACCACTAGTTTAGAAATCTGAATTCAGCTTAAAGCTAGTCCCATGTTAAGTCAGTGAATAGATACTATAGCATGTTAAGTCAGTGAATAGATACTAGTATTTGGTTCACAAAGTATCAACCAGTAGTATGTGGAATGCTGTCCAGAGGCATAGCTTAGCCTTCATTTTTGGGTTTGAATATCCTGGTATAATCACTTGGTATATTGAACTCTCCCTTGGCATGTTCAGTTCAATTGGGTCTCTACATTATCCTTATTCAGTCTTATCTTTTGTTTTAACCTTGCCAATTAACCTTCACTGCATGTTTCAGTTGATGAATCATTTGGTAAAGCTCCAGGAATTACATTACCTTAGTCTATAGTTTACCAAATAGGTTCAGTCCTTGTGTATCTAATATATTGAAACATCCTACTTACCTTTATGTTCTAGTCCCTAGTATAGATAGTTCAGAGATGAGTCAAATCCTAATTCCCTTAAGTATCAGACTTCATCATTGAGTTCTGTCCTACATAACTACTGCCCCACTCTATATGAACTTGGTATCTGTCTATGTCCTGCACTCCACATACAATGTATGACCTGCACCTTCCAACTGTTGGCCTCTTTGGTCTTAGCCATTTTTTGATTGTCATGCATCCTCTAAAGGATGTACATGTGTGTATCCTTGGTTCAGACCTTAATTGCCTGCATTTCGAATGACCCATTGCATTAGTTAGTGAGAATTAAGAAGGATTAGAGGATATGTTCAGATGTGCAGCAGGTGTGCCATTTCTTGATTTTCTGTACTTAAGCCATGATGTACCACATTATCCCCTTATTCCAGAGGTCCACATCTGTCCTGCCCCTTCACATTGGGTCCAGTTGCATTTCGTTCAACTCATGAATCCAAACCACTCGATCCTTCATATGCAATCATGTCCAGACCCTTACTTGTTGTCCTACACTTTGCATTGTCCTACATCACTGCAAGTCAGACCATTAGATTGTTATGTACAGCCTCATACTCGATTTGAGTTGTTGATTCAGTCTCCACCTGGTTAGTATCTGTTCAGATACATATCCTAAGTATCAGGCTCCTTGCCTTTGTCTATCTCTTCTGTGAGCATGACAGTATGTAGCTTACATATCTGTCTTTACATGATTCTCTGATACTTGGACAATGCCTACATATATTTGATTCCTACATATTTGTTTTTCCTTGTTAATGTCTGTTCTACTTTGCCTATAGAGGTGGTTCAGGCAAATACATCCTTAGGAATCTGTCCTTCCATTGCTTTGAGTTTAGTTGTAGCTAGTCCCTCATTTTCCCCCTATGTTCAAGCCATATCCTTGCCCACCCTTGAGCAATCGAGCCTCATTTTGGTATATCATGTTTGATGCTCTAGTATAGGATATGTTTGTGAGACACTTTACTGTTCTGATCATCTCCATATGGCAGACCATATCTTCCGTAGTTAAGCATTTGGTTCTATCCATGAATCCCTTGATTTTTAGCCCACATTTATTGGTGCACTTTAGCCCAGTTCAGTTCCCTGAACTATTGGTTCTGTTTTCCTTTTCCTTTTCATTTCCCAGTTCCATCTAGAGTCTTGTTCTACTGAACAGAAGTTAATGATTCACTTGGTTTTTATATTTGTGTGTTGTTTGGGTTTAAGTTTGGAATTGCTTTAGTACCTTGATGTTCAGACTTGAACATCACATGTGGACAGAACATTTCATTCCCTTCTACTCTTGTTCATTTGGGTTAGCCACTTATGTATTGTCTATGAGTTGTAAGGAAAGGAAAGGATATATTGTAGGCTATTCGCTAAGTGGCATATAGCTATATATAGTTGAATGCATGCATAAGTTATATATAATTAGGATATTCTAATAGCTTGTTAATGAGAGTGGAGGTATAGTCGGGAGGTAAGTGTGGATGTTGCTAAGATAAAATAGTTAAGGGCATGGGTACTCATAGAATGCTTCCCATTTACCACACCAATATAATCTGATAGTGAAATATCACCTACCTAAGCATAATAGATTATTCAATTAATTTTAATCCACGATAATAGGAATGGGATTATATGAATATTTAGTAATTGAAACATGCAAACTGGACAGGTTAAATAAATTCAAAATATTTCATACAACTTGGAAGCTACAAAAATATAGGAAAAACACACTCAAAAAGTCTATGCCACTCGTGTGTGTATGGTGTCATTATCTTAATTTTTCCATTGTAGCATAGCATGTAAGCCTTCATGTTAAACATTTTGAAACATCAAGCATAGCTTTCTAGTGAGTTATTTTCCTAAGGAGCCAAGAAACTCGTAATCAACAACCAAATTTCAAAATTAACGTTGTACGGCACTATAATTTCTCAATAATTTAGACTAGTTTTTACGTTAACATCGATAAAGTAGGAGCCCAAACCTCATGTTGAATTTTTTATATACACATGAAGAAATTAGAGGTTAAAATGAGCAATACTTAGAGGAAAAACCCACAAAATCAATATAGAAGCCCAAACCTGGACCATTGACCTATGATGCTGAGCTTTCTTGGTCGGGGGCCTGCGCCGCCTACTGGCGAAGGCCGTCTTGAGGAGGATGCGGCACCGGGGGAGGTGGCGATCAGAGAGGATGGCCCGGCTCCATCATGACTTCCCGTGGGCCGTCAGCGCCAGCGTCGAGTCGGCGTCCTGCTTCATGGAGTGGGTACTGGAGCACCTAGGTCAGAGAGAGAGAAAGCAGCAGCATCCAGTTTTTGATCGAAAAGAGAGAGAGAGATTTAGGTTATTTTGATATTGAGTTCTGAAAGTTTTGATCTACTAAGTTCTAAAAGTTTTGGAATGGACGGTCTAGATTAAGCCATCCGATCGAACGGTTAAGATGAAAACATATGGAGGTAAACTTTCCCCCCATAAAATTTGGCAATTAGCCGCCAAATGTGTGGTATTTCCGCCGACCTATTTGGGACGGAAATGTGTATTATTTGGAACAAAATTTTTTATTAGTCCCAAATAGTGATCCATTTTCACAATCTGTCCCAAAAAAATACAACTTTTTGTTACTAAAAATATAGCCGTCCCTAGAACTATACTTTTAGGACGTTTTAGACTTGTGTTCCTTATAGTGTCGTCCCAAAAATACACTTTTTTTGTAGTGGAAGACTTGGAAACCGTTCGGAAGCCGAGTTACAACCCTTAAACCAAACAAGGACCGGGATTGTAACTCTTCTCCCGAGCAGAACCTAGTCTCCAATCAAGGTACAATGTAAAGGCAAGTAGAGCATGTGAGTAACTGTATATCATGGCATGGTAAGAAAATACTGAATGTAGAACAGAGCAGGATATACGATAAGATAAAGTAAATATAAAATGTGATTTGAATTATTAGAGCGATATGTGATCGGCTTGGGATAAATGACAGGACAGGCTATCCACTTGGCCCGGCAATCCGCGGTGACCTCAATGGAAAGTCATGCCGGCCAACTTGGATAACGAGCACAAGGCAAAGGATCTCGCTACACCCTTCATGAGGGAAGAGTGGTACGAGCACATGAATAGTGACAGGGTGGCTTAGATCACATAGCCCCTAATAATTCCCTATCCCCGAATAGTACAATGGATCTGGACATGACACGTCATGGCACGTGATTTCGTAAGAGGATAGCAAATCCTCTTAGAAATCGGTGTCTATACAAGTATAGGGAACAAGACAGGGAGTATACCCATATACTCAGAAATCTAGGAACAACATCTCATGTTATGATCCAACGTGTACTAGTCCGTGAACTATCGTGACTAAGAATCAAGTAAGACACTACGACTGAATCGGATATAGCAGATATCAAGACAATAAAAACTATCAGTGAATGTACTCGCCTGCTGTCCTGAGCTGTATGGTATATCAATGCTCAGAGCGGTAATCAGGAACCTAAATACGAGATACTGTAAGTTAATTTAGGTTTAAACAAGTTTAGGAATGATTTACAATAAATGATATGCAATCTAGGTCAAACTAGGTCTCACTGAGTCACACTAAGTCCTGTCAAGTCAATCTAGGTCAAATCAAGTTATATCAAGTCAATCTAAGCCAAACCAAGTCAATCCTAGGTCATACCAGTCATCACGGGTCAAAACAAGTCGAAGAAAGTCAAACGGGGTCAAGAGTTGGCTTACAGTTAACTTTTGGTCAACTGGTCAACCCTGGTCAACCCTAGGTCAATGGTGACTAATTGTTGACTTTTGGTCAACTACACAAGCCTAAAGGAATTTGGGACTAAATTGGGTAAAGCGTTGACCCATAGTTGACTTTCGGTCTAAAAAGTCAACCGTGGTCAACCGGGGTCAAGACTAGGTCTAGGCGACTATTTCTAACTATTACCAACCTCTACAACCCATATCCAAGTCCATCTTGGACTTCGAAACTCATAACTTGGCCGTAGGCCAATATCCTATTTTACCCTTAAAAAGGATAAAATTCTAGCTTAGGCAACTATCAAGTTAGCCTACCTACGCTTGGTATTTTAACCCGAGCTCCCTAGGGTAGTAAGGTACTAGCCTATACATATATTACCTACCAAGATACTTAAGTAAAGTGGACATCTAGTCCATGTTACGGCCCATTGCCGGTATCTTGAATATTTCAAGATATGCAATGGTACGACGCGATACCGGCGCCCTACAACCCCGATTTCCACTCGGGAGCCTATCCGCAAAATCTAAATCATGTATTCTTGCCCCACGCCAAGTTTCAACTCATTCCGATACTCCGAGCTCCGTTTCGCCCTCGAACTCGATTTTTTACTATTTCCTATTCTAGCCTTCTTCGTATTCTTCTAACTTCTTCCAATCTTTCCTTCTAACTTCTAATTCTTTTCTAACTTCTAATTCCTTAAACTTCTTCTAATATTCTCTATGTATCTATCCATATATAATACATATATATATATATATATATATATATATATATATATATATATATATATATATATATATATATATATATACATATATACATATACCAAAGGGGGGGTTTAATAGGCTAAACACCAAGGGGGTTTTGCCTGGCAGCTGCTGCTGCCAGGACTGCTGCTACAGCAGCTGTAGCTGCTGCTACTGCTGTTTCATCTTCTTCTTCATCTCTTCCTCTTCTTCCCTCCTATCTCTCCATATATATATATATATATATATATATATATATATATATATATATATATATATATATATATATATATATATATATATATATATATATATATATATATATATATATATATATATTTATTTATTTTTTATTTTTTTTTTCTTCATCTCTTCCTCTTCTTCCCTCCTATCTCTCCATATATATATATATATATATATATATATATATATATATATATATATATATATATATATATATATATATATATATATCCCTATATATACCTATATCTATCTATAGGTATATATATCTATCTAACCATATATATATATATATATATATATATATATATATATATATATATATATATATATATTATGTATGTATAAACACAACACTCACACATCTATATATATACATACATACACACCCATATCCATAAACATGTATAGATACACACTCATATATATATATATATATATATATATATATATATATAATACAAACACACACACCCTCGCACAACACAACATAACACACACACACATTCTCACCACTCTCATGACACCCATCCTCATGACACTAAATACACATCAATATATATATATATATATATATATATATATATATATATATATATATATATATATATATATATATATATACACACACATAATACACATGTATATATATAAAATATATATATATATATTAGAAATTAAAAGCATACCTAAAATGGAATGGTTAGAGGAAGAAAGCTTTGGGAGGAATTGAATTTGAAAGAGAGCGAGAGAGAGAGAGAGAGAGAGAGAGAGAGAGAGTTGCTTAGTGGAGAAGAAAGAGGGGGGGGGGGGGGGGGGGCTATTCATGGCCGGCCAAGGGGTGTGGGTGAGGGGCACTTGTATTTACAAGTTTGCCCCTCCCTAAGCCTAATGCTAATTAAATCCAAAATTGGTTTAGGAAGTTGCTAAAAATAAATAAAAATTATAATTAAACTAAATTACTCATGGGGGACTAGTCCAAACTCATAAACCCTAAAGTTTAGTGTGGTGGGCCATGGTTAGCTAACATGCTAATTACAGCTCAAGTCAAAATTCACCGGGGTCCCGAATTAACTCGGAATGCGATGAAATTCGAACCCGACTCCTATAATAATTAAATAATAATATTTATGAAATAAAATTCCCAAAAATATTATAAAATGGAAGATTACCATTTTACCCCTAACTGGGAAAAGTGAGGGTGACACATCATAACTTCCAAATGAGGACTCCAAAGTGTCTCAAAATCAAACCTAAGGATGGTACATACATGGGGGTGGTTCCTACGGGTTCAAAACTATTAAAATACAATGCAAAGTTAAAATAGAGAGGGATTAGAGAGAGAGATAACTATTAGGAGTTGGATCCCAATGAAAAAAAACCCAAAGGACACGATGCCGACACAGACTCTCCTCAAAGTTGGACACTCCTTCCTTGCTCCTTGCTCCCCACTCCTAGTAGGCTCTCTCTCCTTGATGGATTTTGAAGAATGGAGGAAAAATGAGTGGATTTGGGAGATGAAATCCAAAGGGGTTGCTCTTAAGTTTGGGGAAGAACACAAAATAGGAAAAAGGCGGCAAGTAGAGAAATGAAATGAAAAGAGGGGAACCCTAAGCTATAGTGGCTGCCATGATGCCCTATTTGGGTCCATTTAAAAAGTCCAATATGCCCTCAACTAGTCTCCTTTGGTTCAACTTAAGTCATGCGAAGGTTCGGGGTCAAAAGGGTCAAGTTCCTAATCTCTAAATGACTAAACTTGTCATATGGGATTAGCCTAATTACACTAGACTAATTAGTAGAATTTGTGGACCATGTCTAACTATTCTTGGGGTCCCGTCTAGAGTCTAAGCTACCCGGGTCACTAACACAAGTCGGAACGAAACGAAACTTAAACACGACTAAACAAATCCCAAAAATGTAATATTAAAATATAAAATTCCTAAAATATTAAAATATAAAAATGACCAAAATTATAATACATCAATTTAAATATTATTAAAATAATCTAATATTCACCAATTAATCAAAATTCTAAATAATTCAAAAGTCACAAAATGAACAAAACATCCTTAGCCAAAAAGTGGTAATTAGCAAATCTAATCACATGGGTCAGGCCTCCATGGTCATGGTTAGTCTCTAGGCTAAGCAGCTGTAAGGTTACACTAGTCAAATCACAAGTCATGACTTAAAACAGTTTTTAAATAGTTTAAAAATGATTAAAAATCACCAAAAATTATAATATAAAATAAATATCAATAAATAATAATTATAATTATAAAATTTAAAAATTACCCTTATCTGGAAAACTGGGTGTTACAATCCTACCCCCCTTAGAAAAATTTTGTCCTCGAAATTAAAATGAACGCACCCTTTCTAGGTCAAACCCAAACAATCAAGGTCAAGAGATAATCATGTAAACATATTCTTACTGGTCGTGATTCCACAGTCTCGAACAGGGTAGCTACGCTATCTATCAATCACAAACAATATCCTGCAGGTACTAAGGGAATCACACAGGAAAGTGGGGAGGAAGAATGAGAAGGACAAACCTGCTAACCCATAACCTGCAGTGTCGGTCTCCTCGACCGCCATCGTAAAAGCTCTACCCCTCTGGTGCTGAGCTACAGGTGGCCTAGCTCCCTCATAAGGAGGTGCAGTGGGACAATCTATCATCTTGTGAGCACCAGATCCACAGAATAGACAAACCTTCAGTCTCCTTGTCACGACCCGCACCCTAGAGTTAGGGCACGAGAACGTAACAATGCCCAGCCTACGCCGCAGTGTCGGCGGTAGAACGCTGTCCTAGGTCTCATGCATCTAACAGTATAAGGCTAAGCAGTTTATACTCCCCGAATGGGGGTGACATAGCAGAATGTAAACTCAATCACATCTAAGGTAGAGCATAATAGAAGATAGATAAAACATGAAATCGAAAAAAGATACAATAGATAGAAGTCTAGTGTCTAAGATACAAACTCAGGATACATCTTAAAACCCAAATACAGTAATCCATAAATACAACTCAAGATGACTGAAAATAAACTTTAAGCAAAAATCCTAGCTATCTATGCAACCTCTACTGTCTCCTCTAGGCTAGCAGGCAACCTCCATGCTATCTGTAAAATTTATCAACAGGTCCAGTCAGGATAGAAGCGAGCAAAGTACATCTCATGCAGTTCATATCAAGGCAGGAAATATAAAGCAAGCAATAGAGTAAGATACATGAAACGCTGTAAGAAGATGTACATGAAAATAGGAGAGATATTTGATAACTGGAAATATATACATGATAAGTAAGAACTGTAAGTGACTAGTGATGTAGAGTACGAGATGGCATATAATTGGCTTAGGTTGTACATGATGTACATGAGTGAACATATGGGACATCAGCCAATAAGGCTGTGTTGTACATGATAAAATATAAAAAGTAACAGAGTGAACATGATGGGTAAATCACATAACCATTTATACTCACCCTACCCACAATCAATATACAAGGATCTATTCAAGTTACGTTACGTATATGATGTTTTGGTTACACAGGAAACACATGAGGAAACATGAGCGTACATGAAAGAACATGAGAGTACATGAACGTACATGAAAGAACATGAGAGAACATGAGTGTACATGAATAACGCAGAAGCAAGGAATACATGATGTACATGAAACACATGTCATAAAGTATCTGATGCACCCGCTAAGGGGGATAACATCCCAAGAAGAGATTCGTATAGTACCAATCCGTGATGATAACGTGACAGCATCAAGTAAAAGTAATCTAGAGCGAGAATATAAATCGTGACAAGTATGAAACGATCAGAGAATGTACTCACCTGATATCTGAATGTCCAAGGTAAAGATACTGTCCGAAGAGAGGTGTATGGCTCCTAATTAGAACAGCATAAGTCACAACATGTCCCCAAGGGTAATATAAAGCACTACAATATATTCTACATGAATCTAGGTCAAACTAGGCCAAAGTCAACCCTTGGTCAACTCTGGTCAACTGTACTAGTCAAACTAGGTCATGTCCTAACCCAGCAAGTCTTACTAGGCCTAACCAAGACTATCCTAGCAAGCACACATCAATACAAGGCTATACAAGCCAACATACACCCAACTCTATATAGCATGCAATTATTCAATACTCAAATAGACAAGAATTCACATTAGATATACACTAGGTAATCTATTACTTTAAGCTATACATGTCTACACATATATACACATGCATATATTGGTATTCAACATTAGGTCTATAATCATGGCATTTCAATGGCTATATAAACTTATATATTACAATACAATATGCTACCATATATATAATATACATACATAGCTAAGTTAACTATATTCATAAATACTTATTTAAGAGGCTATGTGTGTGTATGTGAACATGGCAAAGGGGCAAGTGAGGGTTAAATGGACATACATAGTGTATACATATCAAAGAGTGTCAAAGTGTAAGTGAACAATGTGTCAAGTGTGATAGTGTCAACATAGTATAAGAGGGTACATGAGGTAATATAGGATTTGTGTTAACATAGAATATTATATCTCATTAACTTGTATATTGCATACATTACATCTATTATTATATTACATTTATGCATGCATTCATTCATCATTCATTTATTCTCTTGCACCACTATATGCACCATACATTACATACTATGGAACCTACATATTCATTACAAGCCATACTTATACATGCTTACATTAGATAGGATACTTACATCTCATACATCATTTATTTAACCATTTACTCATGCTTGCATTCTCTATTTAGTTACATAATTTATATACATTAACATGGGTTACAATCAAATAGAACATTATATTACACACAAGGGTGCACAAAATGCATATGCTGAATAGTAACTCCTACTAATAATCAATACTGTACCAATTCAGCATGAATTAAATTTTAGGATTAAAGTATGTTATAGATCTATGTGTTAGCTTTCCGAAACTTCAAACGGATCGCGTTTTCATTTTCGAAAACTCCCGGAATCGCGAAAACACCGAGAACGCGTTTGTCTTTTGTACAGCTGACACTCAAATAATTCTCCAGAAAGTTACAGAAGGAATTAGGCCTATTAATACATGTTTTTGGAAAGCTAACTTCAATACGCTTCTTTAAAAAAAACGGAAGATTAAACCGAGCTTTGAGCTAGAAGTTATGATATTTCTAAGTTATGGCTGAAATTAAAAACGTAGATAAAAATAATGACGGATTTGGGTAGTTGAGACAAAAGAACACAAGTATATAACATAATATATCAAGAACTCACTCTCTACACTAATATATATATATGAGACACTATAGAATATATCTCCAATACAAAAATATGAGATTAAATATGTAATAATTCATGTATACATAACAACAACACATAGTGTGTCCAAATTTGGGGTTTTCTCACATGGACACAACCACAACACAAAGGACACTCCTATGACCTCCAAATGGACACGAAATGGACACAAATGGAGATACAACCATGGGGGTCATTCCTATGGGTTCAAAATAGACCTATATGCATGAGAAAATGAAAAGGAGAAGGAATTTATACCTCCCGGTAGATCGAATCGAAGAAAAGCCTTCCCGGAGCGACACCGACACGTAGAGATTCCAAAAGGACACGAACGAGCTCCGAATCCTCCCAAACTTGAGTAGCTTCCTCCTTGGCTAGAATGGAGAAGGAAAGAAGAAGATTTGGTGGCGAAATGGAAGGATTTGGTGGAGAAATTGCTAGGGATTGCTCTCTAGGAATTTGGGGAAGAACAAGAGAGAGAGTGTGGATGAGAATAATGAAATAAACTTGAGCCTATTCTCTCCAAAGTGGCTGGCCATATGGGGCTATTTCTCCTATTATGGTAAGGTCCAAAATGCCCCCACTAACCTATTCTATGAGTATTATGAAAGGGCTAATTGGTTGGGGCTAAATTAGTCATTCTAAAGTCTTTAATCACACTAACCTTATCCATAATAATTAGTCTAACCTCTAACTAAAATATTTCTATCATGTGGACTAAAATTAATATCATATGGGCCATGCCTAACTAGTGTGTGGGTCCCACTAGAGTCAAACTACCCCCGGGTCCCCGTTTCAAGTCAGATTGAGATGAAATTCGAACCCGACTCAAATAATCCCAAAACAATATCATAAATAATAAAATAATATCAAAATAATTCAAAGAGGTCAAATGCAAAAATATCCTTAGGCCAAAAATGACATTAAAATATCATAATCATATGGTTAGGCTATAGGTCAAACAGTCTCTAGGGTTTCACTAGCAAAACGTCAAAACCACAAGTCATTAATTTAAATAATTTTAAAATGATTTAAAATCACCAAAAATCATATCATTAATTAAATATCAATAATAAAATAATTATAAACACGAAATTTCAAGATTACCCTCATTTGGAAAACTGGGTGCTACAACTCTACCCACCTTAGAAAAATTTCGTCCTCGAAAATAAAATAACCGTACTCCCTCTAGGTCAAACCCCCACAATCAAAGTTCCAGAATTTAAACAAAGCATACCATCAAAAAGGGACGTCATTACAGTGTCATGGCATACGATGGTAGTGAAAGTCTCATCTAGGTATACTAGTCGTGCTAATACCAAAACGGTCATAGGGTATCAAAACATACAAGCAATCTAGGGTGCTAAACAAAAGTTACAGAAACAACCAACCATCAAAACTGTAAGGTAGTCTACCATCCTATATAAAAACTGGTACTTATCAAAACAAAATAAAGCAACTACCAATTATCTGTAAAGGGTACAGAAAAAAAAATCAAATTCAAAAATTAAGGAATTGAAAATCACTTGCATTGAAATCCAATCACAATATATATAGAGAGCATTAGAGGGGAAAAACTAGCATTATGTGTATGGGGACATGTTCACATGGTTAGATAGTAGGCGTGTGTGTATATCCTTGTACAGGGTTATAGCTTAGTATTGAAAGGTTAAACCCAGTTTTAGTTCAACATTTATATGCAAAGTCTAAAAATAAGCTAACATTTAAAGCAATGAAATATTAACATAATGCAGTCTCAGATTTGACAATTTCAATACAAATCTCAACCAAAATTTTTGAATTGAAACCCTACGTATAGCATACATGTGCAGTGATGTAAACATAACTAATAACATAAAATCTGTATTTGAATTACGAATTTAAACTAGAAAAGCAGAAAACCAGAAATATTAGGGTTTTGAAAATTGAAACATTAACGACATATTAACACGTATTTAGCTAGGTGGAATCAAAGTGTAGGATGCATACGTGTCAGGAAAGTGTCCACTATATATATTCATATATATATTCTCATGTCCCAATATAAAAATTAATTCTACGTTAAGACTAACATTTAGATTCCTACCAAGATTGCAAGCAGGTGATTGGCGTAATCAAGACAGTTTTATTATTAATAATATTTAATGCGAGAATAATAGCAAGAAGGAAATAACAATAAAATTTGTTCTGCTTATCTGTTTAAAGAAGGAGCCATTTTGAAACCCAGTGCTAAAATATCAAATCCAAGATAAGGTCTAGCAAAATCATCAATTTATTGTATTAAGAAGAAACTCATAGCAAGAAGTTACACAAAGGTTTATAAAAACAGGCAAACCTACTCCTAAGTTAAATAATGAGAAGCAAAATAAAACAAAACAAATAATAATTCTTTTCTTTTTGAATGACTGCAACAAAAGTAGAGAAAATATGTTTGAAAATATTTAAGGTACAATCTGATAATCATATGCGTCTATCCAAAATCATGGTACTCTAAATCCTTGTCATACTAGTAAGCAAGGCTACGATAATCACAGAGTCCTTGACTTATGCACATACCTCTAGAATTATGGTATTTAACATTTTCGCGATGCCGATAGCTTGGCTGCAAAAACCTTAAATTCCCACACCCGAAAAATATATCCAAAGTCAGACTATATGTCCTCACCATGCTGGCTAATGTGACTATAGAAGACAAGATTTCCATAACTTAGATGACCTAGCCCATATAATTTTATCTTGCCAAAAATTAAATTAAAGAAACAATGAATACCAAAAAAAATCAAATTTATTAACGAACATCAAAATTCAGAAATGAACAAAATGCTTCAAATCATATAACTATAAACTCGGATGCTATAGCTAACATCAAGATTCAAATTTCAACAATCTTCATCAAAATCAATAAATACAAACTCAAATTCAATAATAATCCATCAAAATCAAATTCAATAGCAGAAAGTAAAGAAAAATCAAATCAAGGAAAAAGAGTTTTCAAATCGGAGTTAAACTAGATTCTCAAGGGTCGTCCCAGGAATCTCTCAAGGGTCCTAACTGTGATTGAGTACCTTCAAAATATATCCTATTTCTACTGTATGCTATAGTGGTACTCTAGTTCGAATACCACTACATAAACTCGACCTGTATGGGCCACCACTAAAAATGTGTCACGACCCGCACCCTAGGGTTAGGGCACGAGAACGTAACAACGCCCAGCCTATGTCGCAGTATCGGTGGTAGAACGCTGTCCTAGGTCTCATGCATCTAACAGTATAAGGCTAAGCAGTTTATACTCCCCGAATGGGGGTGACATATCAGAATGTAAACTCAATCACATCTAAGGTAGAGCATAATGAAAGATAGATAAAACATATAATCGAAAAGAGATACAATAGATAGAAGTCTAGTGTCTAAGATACAAACTCAGGATACATCTCAAAACCCAAATACAGTAATCCATAAATACAACTCAAGATGACTAAAAATAAACTATAAGCAAAAATCCTAGCTATCTATGCCACCTCTACTGTCTCCTCTAGGCTAGCAGGCAACCTCCATGTTATCTGTAAAATTTATCAACAGGTCCAGTCAGGACAGGAGCGAGCACAGTACATCTCATGCAGTTCATATCAAGGCAGGAAATATAAAGCAAGCAATAGAGTAAGATACATGAAACGCTGTAAGAAGATGTACATAAAAATAGGAGAGATATTTGATAACTAGAAATATATACATGATAAGTAAGAACTGTAAGTGACTAGTGATGTAGAGTACGAGATGGCATATAATTGGCTTAGGTTGTACATGATGTACATGAGTGAACATGTGGGACATCAGCCAATAAGGTTGTGTTGTACATGATAAAACATGAAAAGTAACAGAGTGAACATGATGGGTAAATCACATGACCATTTATACTCACCCCTACCCACAATCAATACACAAGGATCTATTCAAGTTACGTTACGTGCATGATGTTTTGGTTACACAGGAAACACATGAGAAAACATGAGCGAACATGAAAGAACATGAGAGTACATGAATTTACATGAAAGAACATGAGAGAACATGAGTGTACATGAATAACGCAGAAGCAAGGAATACATGATGTATATGAAACACATGTCATAAAGTATCTGATGCGCCCGCTAAGGGGGATAACATCCCAAGAAGAGATTCGTATAGTACCAATCCGTGATGATAACGTGACAGCATCAAGTAAAAGTAATCTAGAGCGAGAATATAAATCGTGACAAGTATGAAACGATCAGAGAATGTACTCGTCTGATATCTGAATGTCCAAGGTAAAGATATTGTCCGAGGAGAGGTGTCTGGCTCCTAATTAGAACATCATAAGTCACAACATGTCCATAAAGGTAATATAAAGCACTACAATGCATTCTACATGAATCTAGGTCAAACTAGGCCAAAGTCAACCCTTGGTTAACTCTGGTCAACTGTACTAGTCAAACTAGGTCATGTCCTAGCCCAGTAAGTCTTACTAGGCCTAACCAAGACTATCCTAGCAAGCACACATCAATACAAGGCTATACAAGCCAACATACACCCAACTCTATATAGCATACAATTATTCAATACTCAAATAGGCAAGAATTCACATTAGATATACACTAGGTAATCTATTACTTTAAGCTATACATGTCTACACATATATACACATGCATATATTGGTATTCAACATTAGGTCTATAATTATGGCATTTCAATGGCTATATAAACTTATATATTACAATACAATATGCTACCATATATATAATATACATACATAGCTAAGTTAACTATATTCATAAATACTTATTTAAGAGGCTATGTGTGTGTATGTGAACATGGCAAAGGGGCAAGTGAGGGTTAAATGGGCATACATAGTGTATACATATCAAAGAGTGTCAAAGTGTAAGTGAACAATGTGTCAAGTGTGATAGTGTCAACATAGTGTAAGAGGGTACATGAGGTAATATAGGATTTATGTTAACATAGAATATTACATCTCATTAACTTGTATATTGCATACATTACATCTATTATTATATTACATTCATGCTTGCATTCATTCATCATTCATTTATTCTCTTGCACCACTATATGCACCATACATTACATACTATGGAACCTACATATTCATTACAAGCCATACTTATACATGCTTACATTAGATAGGATACTTACACCTCATACATCATTTATTTAACCATTTACTCATGCTTGCATTCTCTATTTAGTTACATAATGTATATACATTAATATGGGTTAAAATCAAATAGAATATTACATTACACACAAGGGTGCACAAAATGCATATGCCGAATAGTAACTCCTACTAATAATCAATACTGTACCAACTCAGCATGAATTAAATTTTAGGATTAAATTATGTTATAGATCTATGTGTTAGCTTTTCGAAACTTCAAACGGATCGCGTTTTCGTTTTCGAAAACTCCCGAAATCGCGAAAACACCGAGAACGCGTTTGTCTTTCGTACAGCTGACACTCAAATAATTCTCCAGAAAGTTACAGAAAGAATTAGGCCTATTAATACATGTTTTTGGAAAGCTAACTTCAATACGCTTCTTTTAAAAAAATGGAAGATTAAACCGAGCTTTGAGCTAGAAGTTATGATATTTCTAAGTTATGGTTGAAATTAAAAACGTAGATAAAAATTATGACGGATTTGGGTAGTTGAGACAAAAGAACACAAGTATATAACATAATATATCAAGAACTCACTCTCTACACTAATATATATATATATATATATATATATATATATATATATATATATATATATATATATATATATGAGACACTATAGAACACATCTCCAATACAAAAATATGAGATTAAACATGTAATAATTCATTCATACATAACAACAACACATAGTGTGTCCAAATTTGGGGTTTTCCCACATGGACACAACCACAACACAAAGGACACTCCTATGACCTCCAAATGGACACGAAATGGACACAAATGGAGATACAATCATGGGGGTCATTCCTATGGGTTCAAAATAGACCTATATGCATGAGGAAATGAAAAGGAGAAGGGATTTATACCTCCCGGTAGATCGAATCGAAGAAAAGCCTTCCCGGAGCGACACCGACACGTAGAGATTCCAAAAGGACACGAACGAGCTCCGAATCCTACCAAACTTGCGTAGCTTCCTCCTTGGCTAGAATGGAGAAGAAAATAAGAAGATTTGGTGGCGAAATGGAAGGATTTGGTGAAGAAATTGCTAGGGATTGCTTCCTAGAAATTTGGGGAAGAATAAGAGAGAGAGTGTGGATGAGAATAATGAAATGAACTTGAGCCTATCCTATCCCAAAGTGGCTGGCCATATGGGGCTATTTGTCCTATTATGGTAAGGTCCAAAATGCCCCCACTAATCTATTTTATGAGTATTAGGAAAGGGCTAATTGGTTGGGGCTAAATTAGTCATTCTAAAGTCTCTAATCACACTAACCTTATCCATAATAATTAGTCTAACCTCCAACTAAAATATTTCTATCATGTGGACTAAAATTAATATTATGTGGGCCATGCCTAACTAGTGTGTGGGTCCCACTAGAGTCAAACTACACCCGGGTCCCCGTTTCAAGTCAGATTGAGATGAAATTCGAACCCGACTCAAATAATCCCAAAACAATATCATAAATAATAAAATAATATCAAAATAATTCAAAGAGGTCAAATGCAAAAATATTCTTAGGCCAAAAATGACATTAAAATATCATAATCACATGGTTAGGCTCTAGGTCAAACAGTCTCTAGGGTTTCACTAGCAAAACGTCAAAACCACAAGTCATTAATTTAAATAATTTTAAAATGATTTAAAATCACCAAAAAATATATCATTAATTAAATATCAATAATAAAATAATTATAAACACGAAATTTTAAAATTACCCTCATTTGGAAAACTGGGTGCTACAACTCTACCCACCTTAGAAAAATTTCGTCCTCGAAATTAAAATAACCGTACTCCCTCTAGGTCAAACCCCCACAATCAAAGTCCCAGAATTTAAACAAAGCATACCATCAAAAAGGGACGTCATTACAGTGTCATTGCATACGGTGGTAGTGAAAGTCTCATCTAGGTATACTAGTCGTGCTAATACCAAAACGGTCATAGGGTATCAAAACATACAAGCAATCTAGGGTGCTAAACAAAAGTTACAGAAACAACCAACCATCAAAACTGTAAGGCAGTCTACCATCCTATATGAAAACTGGTACTTATCAAAACAAAATAAAGGCAACTACCAATTATCTGTAAAGGGTACAGAAAAAAATCAAATTCAAAAATTAAGGAATTGAAAATCACTTGCATTGAAATCCAATCACAATATATATAGAGAGCATTAGAGGGAAAAAACTAGCATTATGTGTATGGGGACATGTTCACATGGTTAGATAGTAGGCGTGTGTGTATGTCCTTGTACAGGGTTATAGCTTAGTATTAAAAGGTTAAACCCAGTTTTAGTTCAACATTTATATGCAAAGTCTAAAAATAAGCTAACATTTAAAGCAGTAAAATATTAACATAATGCAGTCTCAAATATTAAACAAGTCTCAAATCTTCTATAACAAATTCAACAAGAAAACATATGCTAGTCTACTAAACTAAATCCCATCACTCCTGAGTGTCGGGGCCAAAGGTAGTCATCCCGTCTTCGGGTCCATAATATGTAGGGCATGTATCCTCAGGGCAATCATCTGTAAAATTTTAACAGGTCCATTCAGGACAGGAACGAGTACAACTCATGAAGAAATCCCAATTAAATGACAGAGAATTATAAAGTAGTTATAAGCAGTTTTATGGATGAAACATGGCAGTTTTGTACAGGTAATGATATAGAGAACAGTTAAGGTATAAAGAAAGGAAAGTAACTAAACAAGAAGAGAAGCATGGCAATGAAGACTGTAAAATATAATCTAGCTGAACTAGAGTAGCATGATATAAGTCCAGACCGTAATATAGACATGTGTAACACCAATGTAAGTCCAGTATAAGACGAATCTAATACAAGATGAATCCAGTACGGGATGGTTCCAGTCAATGTGATCAATGATTCTAGGGTGAGTCCAGCCTATACTCTAACAGTGTATTTTAAAATATCGAAATCGACATATGAACGGCTGTATGTAATACGGCACACCGTACGCTCGGCCAAGTGTGGGATGGCTATCGTTCCAGTATAATTCCAAGGGAGTGGTTCCAGTATTTGGGTATGTTCACATGCCTATTCCAATATTTCCCCGCCCAACAAGTACAAGTGAATCCATAATCCGAGACGAAATAGGTATAAGTCCAGCCAGTACACGAATGGTTCCAGTAAATGATTCCAGGGTGGTTCCAGTAGGGGTTCCAGAAATAGAGGCCAGACATAAATAAGGGAGTGTCGCATGAAATGGATCCAGCAATATCAAATCGTGTTTGAAACAGAGAATCATATAGAACTAGCTACAACTGAAATATAGTAAACGACAAGTAAATGGAAGAACTATTAAAGAATGTACTCGCCTGATACTCTGAAAAGAGTAGTGTAATATCAGATGTCTGTACCGGAGTCACAATGTCCTAAATAGAGTAGTACATGTTATAATATGCTTAAAACAAGGTAAATAAAGTTTATGATACAATCTACATGATTTTTAGGCCAATCTAGGTCAAAGTCAAATCTAAGTCAAACTGGGTCAACAGTCTAGGTCAAACTAGGTCAATTGGTCACATCTAGACTCAATGTTGACTTCTGGTCAACTATCTATTCAACCAAGTCACTTAGGCCTACAGGGTCAATAACTATGTCATTCTATAGATTATGTACTAACTTAGTCTAGGATACCAATCTATCACAAGATACTAGAGTAGGCTATCTATCAATATAAATATCTAAGTCATATGTATATACTAGTAATATTCCTTCTAGGCTAATTCTAAGTTAAGGTCAACTAATGGTCAACCTATACCCTAACCACTTGATACAAGCCTAATAAAAGTCACACTAGGTCAATCTAAGTCAACCTAGATTATACAAAGTCAATCTAAGTCATACTGGGCCTAACAAAGTCAAACTAGGTCAAGACAAGTCAAAAAAGTTAAACTGGGTCGATTTAAGTCAAAGGTTGACTTACAGTTGACTTTTGGTCAACCGGTCAACTCTGGTCAACCCTGGTCAACTCATAGTCCACTCTAGGTCAAACTAGGTTAATGGTTAACTCACAGTTGAATTTTGGTCAACTGGCCAACTCTGGTCAAGTTTTGGTCAATTTTAGGCTAAAGTTGACTTTTGGTTGACTTTTAGTCAAAACGGTCAACCATGGTCAAACGGGGTCAACCCTAAGTCATCTAACATATTCCTAACCATTATCAACCAAGCCATCATAATTCTAACCATATCTTAAATATATTACATCATATCTTAGTTCTAAGGTATTACCTTAACCTTACCTTATTATCCTACCAAGGTAAACTCTTCGCCTTAGCCTCTAACCAATACCCCAACCTACCTTACCCTCACTCTACGTATCCCTCGATACCCTACTAACGTATTCTAACTCTTATTCTTGTATATCAATTCCATACGATGGTATCTTGATATCTCACTTGCTAAAAAGGTAAATATCCATTACCTTGAAGGTAAAAAGTAAATCTTAAGATACCGTATTGGTATCCTAAGATAACACTCTAACTCAACTCTAACTAGCACTCTAACTCAAACTAACTTGGTATCCCAATACCAAGTCTCTAACATCCCACTATCTAACTCTCGTAGGATACTAACATCTATTTCCAACTAACTTTTCTACTCTCATAACATAATATCTACTTATTAACATACCATACATAACCTTCATGAAACCACTATCTTTCATCATCTAAACCCTCACCAAACACACCCTAACCCACTACAAACTCACCCACACATACACATGGAAGGAGGGGGTATGGGGTTGCTACTGCTGCCCATAAACAGCAGAAAACTGCTTTTAAAAGCAGTAAAAACTGCTATGGTTGCTGCTGAATTCAGCACCACTACTGCTGTAGCAGTCCCCTGTTTGGGGGCTGCTTGCTGCCACTGTGGGGGGGGGGGGGGGGGGGTTGGCTGCTGTTGTGCCCCCGTGTTCCCCCTCAACACCCCCTTCTAAACCCCTACTAACCCTCTACCAATCACCATCAAACACCACTCAAAAACCACTCAAAACACTCTCACAAACTCACAACAAAACACAATTACAACCACACTTTCCTTCTCACAAACACACATACATCAACCCACACTCACTCAACCATACCAAGTCACAATCAATTAGGTAGGCATGATCCCTAACTCTCTCACACACACAACAACACCTCCACACACAACCACACAACATTAAATATATCAATTCTAACCCAAAACAGTCTACTATCTAAAATATGCAAAATAACACATAGACACATGTAAATATGACATGTAGGCCTAAAACACATGCCCAAACTTGTAGGGAACCTAATGAAAACAATGGGGAACCTATCTAACATGTCTAAACTACCCTCTAACTATTCTAAATCTGAAATTAGAGGACAAAAATGTCTATGGGGCATTCCTACAAACACTTGGTGGGCCACCCTCGAAATTTCTTCTTGGGTGCCACAAAAACCATCATAACTTCCAAATGAGGACTCCAAAGTGTCTCAAAATCAAACCTAAGGATGGTACATACATAGGGTGGTTCCTACGGGTTCAAAACTATCAAAATACAATGCAAAGTTAAAATAGAGAGGGATTAGAGAGAGATACCTAGTAGGAGTTGGATCCCAATGAAAAAAACCTAAAGGACACGATGCCGACACGGACTCTCCTTAAAGTTGGACACTCCTTCCTTGCTCCTTGCCCCCAACTCCTAGTATGCTCTCTCTCCTTGATGGATTGAGAGGAATGGAGGAAAAATGAGTGGATTTGGGAGATGAAATCCAAAGGGGTTGCTCTTAAGTTTGGGGAAGAACACAAAATAGGAAAAATAAGGCAAGTAGATAAATGAAATGAAAAGAGGGGAACCCTAAGCTATAGTGGCTGCCATGATGCCCTATTTGGGTCCATTTAAAAAGTCCAATATGCCCTCAACTAGTCTCCTTTGGTTCAACTTAAGTCATGTGAAGGTTCGGGGTCAAAAGGGTCAAGTTTCTAATCTCTAAATGACTAAACTTGTCATATGAGATTAGCCTAATTACACTAGACTGATTAGTAGAATTTGTGGGCCATGTCTAACTATTCTTGGGGTCCCGTCTAGAGTCTAAGCTACCTGGGTCACTAACACAAGTCGAAACGAAACGAAACTTAAACTCGACTAAACAAATCCCAAAAATGTAATATTAAAATATAAAAATTCCTAAAAAAATTAAAATATAAAAATGACCAAAATTATAATACATCGATTTAAATATTATTAAAATAGTCTAAAATTTACTAATTAATCAAAATTTTAAATAATTCAAAAGTCACAAAATGACCAAAATATCCTTAGCCTAAAAGTGGTAATTAGCAAAGCTAATCACATAGGTTAGGCCTCCATGGTCTTGGTTAGTCTCTAGGCTAAGCAGCTCTAAGGTTACACTAGTCAAATCACAAGTCATGACTTAAACAGTTTTTAAATAGTTTAAAAATGATTAAAAATCACCAAAAATCATAATATGAAATAAATATCAATAAATAATAATTATAATTACAAAATTTCAAAATTACCCTCATCTGAAAAGCTGGGTGTTACAAGTTTGTCACATCTTGTCCTTGTTTGGTTGTAGGTGTGGCTTACTACTTCGATGAGAAGGTATTGAATCTTGTTGGGGTCCGGATACCATATTGGATTCATAGCATGAAAAGATACGTCACCGTGAATTAGTTTACCATCTCCTGTCCTTTTTTGGTTGGGGGGATGGTAAGCTAGTTCAATAGGTGTGTATTGGACCATGTTATAATTCAATTGACTTATTTATTTGAGCAATATTTATTCAGTTTATATGGCATGATATTATGTGTCTTGTTACGTCCCTCTGAGGACCTGGTTATCTGGCCAGGTGTGTGCTCTTATCTTTCACAGGTGTTCTAGCTCTAGTCGTGATCATCGCTATTTTCTTCGAGGATGATTGCACTTGGATCGTCTTCGCCTCGCTCGCCAAAATCATTTCTTTTCTCATGTATTTTTTCTTTACTTGTTGGTAGTGGATTTGTCTCCGCCCAACATATTGTATCAAGACAATTCGTTATCATTATATGATATCTTTTATTCATTTATTTTGTGTGGATGAGATTAGTTACGGTTCTACTGCATTTTACAGCTTATGTATTTATACGAGATTTTTATATATTGGAGTGTACTTCGTATGTATACAGCTGGCATGTCTACGTTCCCAGTCCTACGTATTTTGGGAGTGGAGCGTTACATGCCTTGAGGGAGGTTTTAGACAATCTACAAGTATATTGTGTGAGTGTTATTACATTCTTTTACGTCATTTATTTATGTGTTTTATGTATTAGTAATTATGTTTTTTATGATGTAGGTCAATTGGACACCCTACAATGGGATGAGGGACTCTTATCTTCGGGACAATATCACTTTCTACCACAGATGTGTTTGCCATTAAAATCTTTTTATTGTAATTTTAATTACAAACAGAACAATGTTACCATGTAGGACTTAGATATAGTCCTAGGCGAACACTTTTGTTTATCTGGGTCCCTGTGTCGATGGAGCGAGTGGTAATGCGTTGACTCTGTTGTCGATCTGACTACGGTTCTCGGTTCTCTGAAGGTCTGAGTTGCTCTGGGTGCTGGAGCTTGCGTAGAAGAAGAAGACGTTGAGTGTCTGTATCTGCCACTCTCACTGTGTGTAGGTCTTTGTCTGAGGTATGTCTCTCTGTGTGTGTGGAAGAAGGAAATAATCCCTCTATTTATAACTTACAGGCTGGCTGCTCATGCGCGCATATGTAGGATGCGCCTGTTTATGGGAATGCCACGTGGTGATTGCTGATGGAGGCGCATGAATGATGCGCTCTGTTTGAGGAGTTGAACCCTTCCTGTTGCCTTTGTGGGCTGCGGTCGAGCTGACACGTAGCAATGGAGAGGATCTTTCAGTTGCTGAGAACTTGGGTGATTAGCACCCCTTCATAGGCTGAATCGAGTCAAAGAATACGTGTCGTAGGTCCATAGCTCAAAGATCTCCGATTTGGTGGAGAGTGATCTGATAGGATGTGCCTGGGATTAGGCGCAGGAGGAGACTTTGGCTTATAACTTTTAGGAGTCACGAACCAGTCTGAGCGCACGACTTTTGAGGCATATACGAGGCTTCATAGTGATTTGACTTCTGTCTTTAGGGATCAGAGAAAAGTCTGAGGCGCATGCAGATATTTGGACGCATGGCTGCGGAGGCACATGCGAAATGGTTGGGCTGCCACGTGGCTTGTAGCCACCGGAGGAAAGTAATGATGATGTTGACGTCAGCGACGCTTTATTTTCTAAAAAACTGTCAACTGTTCAGTCCTCGAGGACTGGCTGCTGTCGTGTCAGACTTCAGCATTTAATGTTCTTTGACGGGTGATGGGCTTTTTAGTGGGCACGTTGATCTGCGTTCCACTAGGCGCATGGGGACGCGTGGGGCGCATCCTTGTGAGGCGCTTGGTGCTGATGGGCGTATCTATATGATGTGCGGTCTGACCGGCGCATCCGTTTGGATGACACGTCTTTATTGGTCCGACTGTTACGTTCTTCGAGTACTTTAAATAGCCATTTTTGACTTGGCCGAATTCGAAGCGTCAGGTTCGTCACCATTAATGCAAATTCATTGCATGAGATTCGGAGAGCCCGCCACTTGGCACATGGGTTTGATTTATCCGGCCTATAAATAGTGGCAAGGAGAGAGTTTGCTTCTCATTCTCTCACATCCTTCCGAAATGTACTTGTTTGTTCGAGCGCATTCTGTTGACGAGATGCTCCCGAGGGTGAAGATGCGACGCATTGTCTTTATTTATGCACTCGTGAAGGTGACTGTTACATCCAAAAGTCGGGGTCGAGGGCTTCTGAGGTAGGCGGAAGGTGCCTGTTACATCCAAAGATCAGGATGCTCGAGCTTCGTCTCCGTTATGCTGGAAGAGCCGCAGATCAGAATTGTGGTGCCCTGATCATCTTTCTTGGGCTTTGGAGAGCTCCTTCTCCTGCTAGAGTGGGTGTTGCCCATTCTGGTTGTGTTGAAAGCCTTCTTTTTCTGTAGATCGATTGCGGTGCTCTCTCTTTCTTGGAGAGATCTTTCTCCCAATAGGGTGGGTTTAGTCGCCCGCCCTCGTTCTGGTCAATAAATGCTTTATTAGTCGAAGTATTTGATCGGGTCGAAGTAAGGCGCATATGCTGAGACTTCATGATGCACCTGACTGAGACGCTGCAGGGATGCACCTAACTGAGCTGCTGAAAGGATGCATATAACTGAGCTGCTGAAGGGAGGTGCCTGGCTGAGACGCTGAAGAGATGCGCCCGTCTGAGACGTTGAAGTGATGCGCCAAACTGAGAGCACAAGGCGGTTGCTGTGCCTGGCTGTAGACTTAGGGTCTTTTCTTTTTGTAGAAGTTCTCCTTTGTACAGCCTTTTAGACATGTAATAGACTTTTATATAAAATAAAAATCTTCTTTTAATGTCTATGCTTTTGCTGGTTGCTGTGCCAAGTACTTCATCTGAGTTCCTTGGCGCATGTAATGTTTGGCCCATAGAATTTTTGGTCCTGAAATTTCATGCTTCTACAAGACCCCCTTCAAAGTTTTTAAAACTTTTTATCAAGTTTTGGAATACTTTGAATAAGAAGCATGGTGGTGTCTTCTCCGGGGCGCATGACTGTTCGGGCTTATGGTTACTCTGCGTATCAGTGATGGGGCGCATGCTCCTCTCAGTTAATGCAAATGATAACGCTTCGAAGTAACCAAAAAGATTAATGATGATCTTTTTGGATTATTTGTAGTTATTACTTCACAGAACCTGAGGCGGCAATAGATGTCATCCTTCATCGGTTCACGTGGGCGACCAAGCCTATAAATAGGCGTCTGATGGAGAGAGAGGGTTCTTCTCCACTTTGCTTTCTTCTTCTCTAGAGTTCTTCTTTCGAAAAACCCTAGCTTCTTCTTTCACAAGACAGCCCCCAAGACTCCTCGCGGTGGTGCTGGCCGAGGACGAAACAAAGGGAAAGATCCTGTGGAGGCTGCTGCGGATGATGTCCCACGAACACCCATCGACGTTCGGCCGGCGGTGGCTCGTGGGTTTCATCATTCTTTACCATATCTTTCTGTACTCGAATAGGCAATTTTTAGAACTCACATACGTCGACGTGCATGGACCTTGAGTCCTGATGATGTGCTGAAGCTTTTCTGCCGATGCGCATGGGTTTAAACCCTGATGATGCACCGAAGCTTCACTGCTGACACGGATGGGTTTAGACCCTGATGATGCATCGAAGTTTTACTGCTGACGTGCATAGGTCTAGACCCTGATGATGTGCCGAAGCTTCACTGCTAACGCGCATGGATCTAGAACCTGGTGATGCGCCGAAGCTTCTTTTCAGATACGCTTGAGCCTTGGTTCGGGGTATGCACTTCTAATAAGAACGTGGCTCAGATTCTTTTGTTATTTCTAACAATATCTGAATCTTTGCCTTCTTTTGCTGACCACCAGTGTCGATGACCGTCCTGTTCTTGAATGAAGTGCTTCTGGATGCTGTCCTTTGTCAGATGGGAGTAGATTATAACGAGGAGGTGATAAACCGTGCCCAAGCTGCCATTATGCTGTATCAGCCTTTC
This sequence comes from Iris pallida, assembly GCA_029216955.1. NCBI lineage: Eukaryota > Viridiplantae > Streptophyta > Magnoliopsida > Asparagales > Iridaceae > Iris > Iris pallida. The sequence goes on from JANAVB010027195.1 coordinate 11,533,207, forward strand.
GAGAGAATGACTCAAATTCGGGAACAACAGCACGGGTTCCTCCAACGGATGATGGAGCGTGGCATTTTGAAATCTGCCATTTCTGATAATGTGACTTTCTTGAAGCCTGAGTTCCTGTTTGGGGACCGCCTTACTTCTACTAAAGCAAAGGTGTTAAAGATCAAGATTGGTTCTTTACAGCAAGAGGGGTGCACATGAATGTTAAGTAACTTGAGCGTCAATGGCCTTTGACGGCTTTCTGTCGTCTTGCTTCCAAGGGAGGTTGTCTTGGGAGCTAACCCCGTCTCAGGGGGGAGCAGTGGCAGGCACCATCAGGATTGATGCTACCTCCAATCAGAGGGATACTTTGGCCGCCGCGCGGGTTGGACCTTCTTTCACCTGACGGACTCTGCGTCCTGGAAGCATTTACAGTGACGTCCCTACCAACATATTTGCTTTTGGCGCTTCGAGTTTTGCAAATCGTATGTTTTCGTTGAAGAGGTCGTACCCGAAAGGTGAATTTCGGGTAGAAGGTTGGTGTCACTATGTTTCCAAGTGGGACAAGCTGACACTCTGGGTTCTGACGTAGTTTCGAACGGAACTCCGAGAGATTGGGCTGTAGCTCCCCTTCCCAAAAAATTTGGAAATATTTTAATTTTATTATTTATTTTATTTAAATGGGGATTTTTTAAGATTTTGTAAATGATTATTTAGTTAATTATTACAGTGGATGACTTTAGCCATGTTGAAGTTTTGAAGTACAAGACGGCTAGGAATCATGGCACGGATAGTACAGTAGCGTGCTTTGACTAGTATTTAGCCATGATAGGGGAATACAAAGCTATAGGAGTGTTCTAACTAGGAAAACCCGGCCAAGTTGTGACTTAACCCGTACCGAAGATTTTATTTATTATTTAATTATATTATTGAGTTTTTGGGAACCCGGTTGTACCGAACCTGTCCAGATTGGACCCAAGTCAAATCCAAGCCTATGTAGTCATGTAGTGGGACCAAATACGGCCTTGTAGACATGTTTGGTAAATACAAATATTTTGTATATAATTTAGGAATTGGCAGTTATTTTCTAAATATTTATTATATATAAATGATAGGCATTATTAATACTAAATAGCGTTTTAGAATATTTATACGATTTTCCGGGGCCCAGTAATGGGAGTATATAATATGCCATCCAGAAGATACTATTAAATTATTTTAATTACTAGTGGAATTATTATTAATATTATTACTGTGGTTATTGAGAATAAACTATTTATTATTATTAGTTATTATTAATTTATTATTTATCAAAAGAATAAATATATGTGTGTATGTGTTTTTATATAAATATATATATGTATATGGGTGTAGGTGTATTTATATATAAATACATAAATGTATATGTATGTATAAGTTTTATATACATATATATATATATATATATATTTTTTTTTTTGTATATATATATATATATATATATATATATATATATATATATATATATATATATATATATATATATATATATAGTAAATAGATGGATATATATAAATGTATGTTTATATATGTATATAAAATATATATATGTATATGGGTGTAGGTGTATTTATATATAAATACATAAATATAATTGTGAGTGTGTATAAGATATATATATGTGTGTGTATATATAAATAAATATAGTAATATATATATATATATATATATATATATATATATATATTTTATATATATATATATATATATATGTGTGTGTGTGTGTGTGTGTGTGTGTGTGTGTGTGTGTGTGTGTGTGTATATATAATATATATATATATATATATATATATATATATATATATATATATATATATATATATATATATAAGCTCTCGCGTGCGCAATCCTAGCGCCGCGGCAGTGATTTCTGATCGTATCCTTCGCCGACCCCGGCTTGGCCGTCGGCCAGGCCGGTGCCATGGCTGCACCCAAGTCCTTCGTGGATGCGGTTGCAGGCAGAGTCGATGGTCCTCCTCGGCTAGCAGCTCGTGTGGTTTCCTCCTTTAAAGGAGCGCCCACGTTTCGTTGGAAGAGGAAGAAGCCCTGGCTGCTCCTCTGAAATATGCTCTCATTGGGAAGTTCTCGCATAATAAACCCCCGATCGAGGTAGTTCACAAAGTTTTACAAGGGTTTGAGTTTAAGGGTTCCATAAAGGCAGGTGTTATTGATCGTAAACACATCCTTATCAGACCTTCGCTTGAAGAGGATTATCTACGGCTTCGTTCAAAGGAGATGTGGTTCATCGCTCGAGCTCCGATGCGTATTTTCAAGTGGGAACCAGATTTCACCCCATTGATTGAATCATCTTTCATGCCGGTGCGGGTTAATCTTCCTGATTTACCCCACCACCTATATGCCAAAGACGCGCTCTTTACGATTACATCGGCGATTGGGACACCTCTCAAGATTGATCGAGCTACAGAAGATTTGGCTTAACCTAGTATGGCCAGGGTTTTTGTTGAGATTGATGCTGGGAAGCCTTTGCAGAGAAGAATCTGCATAAACTTAACAAAGGGGAGAAGTTTTTGGCAGAACGTGGAATATGAAAACACACCATTATATTGTAATCACTGCTTTCATCAAGGTCATACAATGGATACGTGCAAGCTGAAGAATAAAGGGAAAAATATAGTACAGGAGGAGGATGTTGAGCCTAAAACAACCACGCGTCAGCATCCCACACAATTGCAAGTAATATCCAATCCTAGAGTGGATGAAAGAGTTAATACGTGTAGCTCTAACACTAATCCCTCGGGGGGTATTAATAATGATCATGCAGCAGCCCCGGTTGCACCCAACATGCCGCCATCCCACGTTCCCCCAGGAGCTATAACTCCGGCTCCACGTGGGCCTATCAGCGATGAGGAACAGGAAATCATCCCGGTCGTCGAGGGACGCCCGGAACCCCATTGTTGACACGACGGAGGCGGTCATTCCTCCACAGACCACTTCCGATGCCAATTTTTCACACTAGGAGGATATGGAAGAAGGAGAGATTCGGGGTCTTCATGGTTGTTGAGCAGATATTGTTGAGGAGGAAGAATTACTCGATCGGAGTGGTGATGGACCGCCGGACTTAGGGGGTGCCATGCCACCTGACAATGAAGACAACTCGGAGGACGGCCAAGGAGTCCAAGACTTACCTCAAGAGCCTATGCAGCATGAGATTCAGACTGCAATAGGACCTACTCAGAGGCGAAAGAAGGGGACGAAGATGGTGGAACCAACCGATCGTATCACGCGATCGGCTGCAAGCAAGGCACAAGCTGGTATCCCTCAAACCCTTAATGTATAATTTCCTCATATAGAATGTTAGGGGAGTCGCCAATGCATTAACTCTTAAAAGACTGAAGACCCTTATAAGACTGCATAAAGTATATTTCCTTGCTATCATTGAACCCAAAGTTGATAGTGATCAGCTTCTGCAGTTTCGGCTTAAGCTGGGGTTCTCTTATGCTTTTTCTAATACTAAAGGGAATATCTGGGTTATGGACAAAGGTAATAGCGAGATTGCGCTTGTGGATGAGTTTGATCAGGCAGTTTCAGTTCGGCTTATTGATCCTGTTTTGCCTGTTGAGACTTTGGTGTCGATTGTTTATGGGGACAATAAGAAAGAAGGTCATAGGATATTATGGGATAGACTCCTTCAACTTCAATGTTCTCAGAGGTTGTCATGGATAGTCGGGGGTGATTTTAATATTGTTCTCCGAATGGAAGAGAACGTGGGGGGTAGACGGGCTGAATCGGTGTTGATGCAGGAGTTTGCTAATTTCCAATTGTCTACGGGAGTGTCCGTATTGCCATTTACAGGAAGCGCATTGACTTTGGTGAAATCTGACAAGTCAGATCGTCGTGCTTCACGATTGGATAGAGTGTTCATGGATAGTTTGTGGCATCAATGGGCTCCTTGCTCGGTCGAAGAACACTTGAATCGAGCTGAATCTGATCACTCGCCTATCCTGGTTAAACTATTGGCATAGCAGCAAGGTGTTCGTAAGCCATTCAGATTCTTAGATTTCTGGACTAAGCATGATGACTTCTTGCCGCTGATTCAAGGAGCTTGGCACTCAGTGGATCACCACCATGGTCTCACGAAGGTTGCTCTTCGATTGGAAGCGTGCATGATGGCATTGTCGAAGTGGAGTCGTGCTACTTTCGGGGATCTTTTTCAAGCAGTGAAGGAAGCTGAAGATATAGTACTTGCAGCTGAATTAGTATACGAAGCTGACGGCTCTATGGAGAATAAAGTTGCTCTCTTCCAGGCTTCTGCATTACTGAAACAACGAGTTCATATCGAGGAGGATTATTGGAGGCAAAAGTCTACGCTAATATGGGACTTGGAAGGGGATAAGAATACGGCGTACTTTCATGAATACGTCAACTACAAAAAGAAGGCTCTCTGTATACACTCGATCTCTACTCCTAATGATACATTATTGACTGAAAAAGCCCAGATTCAATCTCATGCAGTTGAATTTTATTCGGAGTTGTATCAACGGGGGGAGATCAAAGAAGATGATGACTTACTCTCGGTGATCCCATGTCTGGTTGAGGAGGATGAGAATGATTGTCTCATAGCCCTAACGGATACGAAGGAGTTATTCGACACTATTAAATCTCTGGATGTGAATAGTGCATCGGGACTCGACAGATTCTCTGTGAAGTTCTTCCTGACCTGTTGGGGGATTATTGGTGATGATGTAACCGAGGCTATGGGTCTGTTCTTTGACGGCTTCTCTCTTCCCGGGCAATCACAACACATCTTTGGTATTGATACCCAAGATTAAACACCCGAAATGCTTCTCCGATTATCGGCCTATTAGTTTGTGTTCTCTTTTAAACAAAATTATCTCGAAGACCCTTGCTATTAGACTGGCTCCTCTTCTTCCCAAGCTTATCTCCTCCGAACAGAGTGGCTTTGTTAGAGGTCGTGAAATTATTGATAATATCGTTCTTGCCCAGGAGATAGTGGCTAAGATGAACAAAAAGCATTGGGGAGGTAATGTGGCTATAAAGTTGGATATGATGAAGGCTTATGATCGTGTTGATTGGAGATTTCTGCTAAAGGTGTTGCGGAGATTTAGGTTTCACAACAAATGGGTTGATATGGTGTTAAGACTGCAGAACAACGTATGGTTTTCTCCTCTTATTAATGGGGAATCCGCAGGATATTTCCAGTCATTCAAAGGAGTTCGTCAGGGTGATCCCCTGTCTCCAGCCTTGTTCATTCTAGCAGCTGAGGCTCTCTCCCGAAGTTTGAAGCTATTGCCATCCACTGAAGGATTCACTCCGTTCATTTCTCCTAGAGGATGCAGGCCTATTACTCATTTATCATATGCTGATGATGTGCTTCTGTTCTCAGCAGGTGATTTACGATCGCTCTCTTTGGTTCAGGATACTTTGCGAAGATATGAACATGCGTCTGGGAAAAAACTTAATGTAGCAAAGACATCACTCTATGTCTCAGAGAAGACGCACCCTGACCGAATAGCGGAGCTGGGAGATCAGACGGGATTTGTCATTGGCTCTCTACCCTTCACTTATCTTGGGTGTCCTATGGCAGCAGGTCGTAGGAACGCAAATATGTATGACGAACTTCTCAACAAGGTTCGGGCTCGAGTTGATGGCTGGCATAACAAGATCTTATCACCTGGGGGAAAGTTAGTGCTTCTTAAATCTGTTCTAACCTTAATACCACTATACACACTGGCTGCGTGTGATCCCCGTGCTCAGTTCTGAAACAAATGGAGGCTATGTTTAGCTCTTTCTTTTGGGGTTCGAGCAATACTGCTCCCAAAAGAAAATGGTTGGGTTGGGATGCAGTTGCTCGCACTAAGTCGGAGGGTGGCTTGGGAATTAAGCGATTGGAGGATATTATGAAGGCTTTCACAATCAAATTATGGTGGAAATTCCGGACACAGGATAGCCTTTGGGTACAATTTTTCATGTCTCAATATTGTTCTCAGACAAGCCCGACTAAAGTGCTGATCATTTCAAACTCCTCTCATGTTTGGAAGCGGATACTGGCAGGGAGAGAGATGGCCGATCAGTGCATTCTGTAGGATGGATGGGACTACATTGGAGAAGGGTGGCGGGTAGGTTCACGCTTTCCTCGGCGTGGGACATCTCTCGAAGACAATGGCTGCTCATTCCATCATTCATTCATATATGGGGTACATGTATACCCTATAAATGGTCTATCTTCCTGTGGCGGGTGCTGCATCATAAGCTTCCAACTGACGAGCACATTATGAGTATAGGGTATAGCATGGCTTATAAATGTCATTGCTATGTCCTTAGCTCGGTTGAATCCATGGAGCATATTTTCAACTCAGGGGAGTTGGCGACGGATGTATGGTTTCTCATGCAGCAAGAATTCCAGCTAAAGGGAAGGAGCTCGTCGTTGTTACAGAGATTGCATAAGTGGTGGCGGGGGAAACATCTCCATAGACGTCAGATAGGAGTAGGGGCAATTATCTGGGTGTTATGGAAAAACCGTAACAAATGGCGCTACGAAGGCAACAAGCTCTTGACGGATTTGCTCGCGAAGGAAATCCATAGACAAATCTCAAAGGGTACAATCCGTTGCACACATTAGTTTGTCGGATGGATGGTTTTGTCTTGTAAATGTGTTTTGTTTTCACAATGGCTATGAATAAAAGGTGGTTCTTTTAAAATATATATATATATATATATATATATATATATATATATATATATATATATATATATATATATATATATATATATTATTTTATAATATATATATATATATATATATATATTATATATTATATATATTTATATATATTTATTATATATATTATATATATATATTATATATATATATTTTATATATATATATATATATATATATATATATATATATATATATATATATATATATATATATATATATATATATATATATATATATGTATATAAAATATATTATATATATATATATAATATATATATATAATATATATATATATATATATATATATATATATATATATAAATATATATATATATATATATATATATATATATATATATATATATATATATATATATATATATATATATGTGTGTGTGTGTGTATATATGTTAGACTAATAAATGGAAAAAGAAATAGAAAAGAAACAAAGAAGAGGAGAGCATTCCAGCCTGGCCCAGCCTTCTCGGGCTGCAATTAGACCCAGCCCAACGAAATTCTCCTACCCCAGCCCAAGCAATCAAAGAGCCCAGCTCAGCCGAGTAAAGTCCCAAACCCACACAAGTGACCAGCAGCAAACAAACTCATGCAAAGCCCCACTCGACATCAAACTAACCCAGGCCAACCTAAGGCCCAAGCCAGCCTATGAACCTAGCCCGTGAGCTCAGCCCCACACAGGAATCCCCACAGCCCGAGCGCTCAAGCTCGAGCCCCCGCACAGGAAGTCCCCCACCCTGTTCAACAGTCTATATATACGTATGTATAATATCGGAAGATCACCCTCATCGAAACCCTAACGCTCGAGCAACGCCTCCCCGACCTGACGCCCCGGCACCCCGCGCACGTGCACGCGCGCCACCGCAGATGACCTTCGACCGGCCAGGCACGACGGCGAGGCGACAAAAGCACTGCAGAACAGCAGTCTAGGGCCGACTTCTTGGCCTTGGTTTCCAGCGATCGCTCGTTCGTTTCGTATTTCGTCAACTCGAGTATGATCATGGTATGACCCTCTTTCATCCCCATCAATTAGGTAGAGTTATACGACATTAATTGCTAAGAAAATCAAATCCCAAAACCGCAAAAAACTATCCAAACACGAAATAGTAAACCCGGCCCCCAACTCCTGTGTTCGAAGTAAAATTCTAAACCCAATATTAGGAATTTCAAAAATCTATTTAAAGGCAGTTATAGACAACATGTAGGTCTCCACGACCCAATTTACAGAAGTCAATTTCATCGACTACGTGCCAAGAAATCGGATCCTGAAGTTTGACAAAAACCTGTTTTAAAAACTTAGCAAACCCTCTGGTACGACGTGCGTCCCGCCAATTTGGGTGACATGGTCGCGAACCGAAAGCACTGAAAGGTGCGTAATGGTTTCGTGGTCGTGTGGGCTTTGACATAATTCAAATTGGTCGCGTGTGTGCGACGAATTTGATGTGTATCCGTCGAAATTCACCGTATCAGCCTCTGTGCAAATTCTCTAATTACTTTGTGCATGTTCGTTAGATCGAGACGAAACTTGCGCCAACAGGATCGTATCATTTTTTTTGGTCCTGTTTGCCAAGTTTGGTTCGATTCTGAGACAGTTGATCGGATCGCCATTTTGCGGGCTCCACGATCCCACTCAACGAGTGATTTTGTGCACGGCCCACCGGAATCCAACTTTGGACATATCATTGGGTTCGTATCATCAAACTAAATCTGTAGACATATAGTTTGATGACTTTAGAGACCATTGACTCTGGCATGCTTTTCGGTGCAAAGCGGGTCCAATGACGGATATCGTTTTTGCTCGAAATTATCGTTTCGCCCCTGTGTCCAGAATTGGACTTAAGGACAGGCAATCCTAGCTAATTTGACTATTATAAGAATGTTGGCAATATTTGTTTCAGCTTTCGGAGACAGTTGTGAGATTTGGACTTATTTGGCTTACTGGTTGACGGTTTATTGTTGGCTCTGCGTGCAACCTCCAGACAAGTATACCTTGTCGAACATATGCAGTATTTATATTGCTTTCTTTATTGTATTCCTTTTCATATTGTCACATGATTCCATATTGTGATTGATTTGTCCTTGATTGCTTTACCTGTTCTAGATTACGTGCACGTATAAGAGATTCGACATTGCTTGATTATTGGTCTTTTTGTGTTACCTTGTCTCATGATTGAGTTGTCAGTTTCTATATCATGTTCTTGACTTGACTATTCTTGACTGGGAGTATCTTGTATTGTACTATAGTTGAGACATACTATAGATTGGGAGTATCTTACATTGTACTACGACCTATAGCCGATTCTTCTATCTTGATATTGCTTGATTGACTTGACTCGAGATATACTATATATTGGGAGTATCTTACATTGTACTACAACCTATAGCATATATTGATTGATTGATTAACTCGACTTGCGACACTATAAATTGGGAGTATCTTGCATTGTACTATGATTTATAGGAGTCTACTTGACCTTGTATCCTTTAGAAGAGGAGATCAATACTAAAATTGGCTAATCTCGACTGAGAGTATCCTGCTTTGTGCGTTAATTGAAACACTATATATTAGGAGTATCTAGAATTGTACTACAAGCTATAGGAGTTATGATTGATAGTTAGCCAAGTCTAGTATTACATTTCCACATGACTCGTCGTCCTTAGTTGTTCTCCTTGCAGTGTTCTTATCCTTCTTACAAGTTATTTACTGTCATATTAGTAGACATGTTTTATGTATCTTGCTAGTCCTCTGAGGACCTGATGATCTCTTTAGGTAGCTGATTGTGCGGAGTTAGTTAGCTGAGCATGTGGTAGTTGACTTCATCTGCATGATTCAGGTATTTTGTTAGTCTTATTGATTTACTATCATCATCGTGCTTTTATGATATATCCTGCTTATCAGCTTAGCTTTATAGACTCATATTATTCTTGGAGTCTAATATATATGCTAGTGGGCTACAGACCATGACCCATACTTGTTCATTCTTGCTTTATATGATTCTTGTGGATTGAGATATAGTTTAGATTAGACATGATACCCTACTCTGGACATCTTATATGTACTCGAGTCGGGCTGGAGTCCGCTCGATATGTAGCTGGCTTGCTCACGAGCTCGCGTCCGAAAAGCGGGTGCGGGTCGTGACATGGGCTGACTGTCATAATCCGTCTACCCAGGCAGGAGTCGACATCAATAGGCATATGTTCCTCGCGCTCTTGGATATGTTTAACACCCAGACCAGGACTTTCTTCACTCCGGTGGGGGAGCTGGGACTTGCACTTCATAAAATATACGAGGTGTCAAGGCTCCCTTGGGGATCAGAACCTTACGAGAAATACTTCCCGACCAACGAGGAGTTCCAAGTCCTGGGGGATAAAGCAGAGGAGATGATGGCCGTCTTCAAGGAAGTGGCGAGTCATCATTATTATATACAGAAGAGGGATAAGGGTGGGTCACAGCCTCATGTGACTGCTTGGAGAGATTATATCTTTGAGCAAGACAAGGAGAATCCCTCTCGGTTTACAACTCCGACAGCGCTTTCCAGTACCGCAGTACTCTTTAAAATGAACAGGCTAAGTGAGAAGAGTCCCCGAGAAAATAAGGACTGGCAGTCGGACGAACGCTCCTATAGCTGTTTTTGGCACCTTACTCATTGGATGTCGTCCAAAGCAGTGTTGGCTGCGTATCTGATGATTTGGCTCCGGGATTATGTCTTTTCTGGCGGGTCAGGCTCTATGGAGAGGGTGACCCGGAACCTAATCCTGTCAGCTGTGAATTTGGTTTTTGGCCGTCACCCTGGCTCTACTCCCTGCAATGGTGTGTAACCTACTGCGAGGTTTACGAGAATTTACAGGAAATGTGGTTCATGAGCGAGGTAGGAATGATAACTTTTCCTGTGCCGAACTGCCGTTTCATTATTTGATGGGGTGGTTAATTTTGCACCATCCCAACGTGATGAGCCCAGGCTCGAAAGAAGACCACAGGGCCGGAGATGCTTTCCTCCGCCGTTTCCACCAGAGGAGCTGGTTGCATACTGGTGTTCCTGTTTGCAGGAAAGTTTATCCCACCTTCAGGGGTGGGAGATCACCAAAGTTGGCCCCGTCTTTTTGGGTTTTGAGGCCAACGAAAACTTAACGGATTCGGGTGAAGATGCCACCACTCTGCCTCCATGGGGATTCCGCTAGTTGTAAAGCATCCGACCGTCCCATCTGGTATATCAGAATAGAAACCGGTGTTACCTGGAGCCATATTTGCCGAGCCATTTTGTACGACAATTCGGCTATACTCAGTTGATATTGGAGAACCCCAGTATTAACCTGGGGTATACTGGAAGTTTGCTGGACAGTGCACGAGCTTGGCATTACTACAATGCCGGATGCACCGGAGCTCGCTTTATGCTGTCTGTTCAGAATCCGCGATCGCCGATTCTTTTTTTGGCCGCCAAATTTTACTGTGCTATGAACACCGTGCCCCCTGAATATGATCGGGAGACCAATTTCATTGCCGGCACCCAGTTAGAGGCGGCTGGGAACCTGTTGGCGAAGGCTCGGTCGTACCACCCGCCAGAGGCGGGTTATCGATGTACCCATGCCGTATCCACGGGGGGTCAGGAAGAGCCCTCGACCGATCAGCCGAAGAGACATGCTGATATAGAGGCTGGCTCTTCTGCGCCGAAGAGACAGAAGAAGGCATTGTCACCGGCAGTGTCAACAGATTCAGCTCCTGTGGAGGTAAGGATCCCCACATAGTCTGGTTAGTTCTACCATTTTTGTGACATATGCTTTCTTTTTATAGGAGCCGCTGAAAAGGAGACCCCGAACTCCAAAATCGGGTGCTAGCAGACCAAAGGAGGTGGCGGGCTCATCTGAAGAGCGCATTCCTCCGATTTGGATGTCTTCCGTGGAGGAGAATCCGGAGGAGGTCGTTCCTGCAAAAATTTTAGTATCTCCAGATTATGTTAGAAGGGAAGCTGAGGATGAAGCAGTTTCCGGGAGGGTTCAAGTCACCGTGGGGGCCCTTGGCATTGAGGACCCAGGAGAACGGGGCTTCCAGATGAGGAAATGGAGTAGAGTTCATCGTCTTCAGATGACGTTCCTCCAGAGATGAGTGAGACTGTTGTGGGAGCAACAGACATGATTGAAACAGAGGAGAGGGCTGATTCCCCTCATTGTCATGATGAGGGGAGGTCGACTGCAACGTTGCCGAGCCCTACCCCAGACTCAGCAGTGGAGGCTGAGGTGGCTGTCGACCGGGAGCTAGCGACAGATTCCATCCCCGCGAGGGATTCGATGATAAACATGAGACTCGTCCGCCGAGCCTGACTCCAGGGGAGCCGAGTCGGGAAACAAGTGCTGATCTCGCTGCTTTGCCAGAGGGTATAGCTCCCCTTCTCGAAATATTTTTAAAATATTTTATTATTATTTATTTTATTTAAATGGTAAATTTAGAATTTTGTAAATAATTATTTAGTTAATTATTACGGTAGACAATTTTAATCATGATTAAATTTGGAATACAATGTGACTAGAAATCGTGGCACTGATAGTGCAGTGGCGTGCCTAGACTAGTGTATTAGCCATGCCAAAGAAGGCCGAGCCATAATGATCTCCTAACTAGGAAAACCAGGCCAAGTTATGACATGACCATTATAAATAGTTTAATTATTTTTTATTATTATTATTATTTGACTGTTAAAGTGACCCAGTGGTACCGAACCTATCCAGATTGGGCCCAAGTCAAATCCAAACCAGGTAGGCATGTAGTGGGACCAAATACGACCTTGTAGACATGTTTGGTAAGTGTAAGTATTTTTGTATATTTTTATGAATTGTAAATTATTTTCTAAGAATATTTATTATAGGTAATTATAGGAATTATCATTATTAAATAGTGTTGTACAAAAATTTATGATCTTCTGGAGCCAGATGAGTAGTGTGCGTGTTAGCATCAGAAACGATTTCTGGCTATTTATTGTCATCAGCATTTAATGTCATTAATCAACTTGGTTATTAAAGGATAAACGATTTATATTTATTAAATCATTTATAATAAAATGATATGTATATGTGAGTATGTATCTAGAAATATATGTCAAATACGTGTGTTGTATATCTATATATAAATATAAATATGTGTGTATATATAATATATATATATATTATTAATATATATATATATATATATATAATATATATATATATATATATATATATATTATATATATATATATAAAGCAAAATATATATATAACAAAATATAAATATATATATATATCTATATATAAAATTATATATATATATATATATATATTATATATATATAATATATATATTATATAATATATAATAATATATATATATATATATATAATATAATAATATATATATATATATATATATCTATAATATATATATATATATATAATAAGGATGTGTATGTGTGTATAAACATATATATGTGTGTATATATAAATATGCTATAGTATGTATGTGAATACATATACCAATATAGTGTATGTATTTATATAAATATACGCATATATATAATATATATTATATGTGTAAGTATATTAATATAAATATTGTGTATGTGTATGGGTATGAGTATAAATATATCAGTGGATAGTATATATATATTTGTGTGTATATATATATATATATATATATATATATATATATATAATATATATATATATATATATATATATATATATATATATATATAATATATATATATATATATAAATACATACGTGTAGGTATATATAAAATAATATATAGATATATATATATATATATATATATATATATATATATATATATATATATATATATATATATATATAAACATTAGTTTTACTATTAGTTGTGAATAGGAAAAAGAGAAAAAGAAAGGAATAAAAAAATAAAAGAATACAGTAGTAGTAGCAAGCCCGGGCCCGGCCCACTACTAGGCAGCCTTCCCAAACCGAGCGGTTGCAGCAGTCTATACTGTATATATACTTCGAGAGGATGATAACTCGAGAACCCTAATCCCGATTTCCTCCACCACCCCGCGACCTCGCCAGCCTGGGCGACCCAACCGCCGACGGCGCCGCAGCCGCGTGCGGCCACGGCCGCGCAGGTGCGCTCGCGCGCGCAAAACTGAAACGACAGTAGTGACAGCAGCCGCAAAGACGACTTCGCGTGGAGATTTCTCCACGGTCGGCCGATGGTTCGTCAAGCCGATTACTCAGCTTTCGGAGACAGTTGTGATGACTTGGACTTTCTGACTTGTCGATTGGCGATACATTGTTGGTTCTCCGTGCAACCCCCAGGTAGCTGATTGCACGAGTTCGTTAGCTGAGCATGTGGTAGTTGACTTCATCTGCATGATTCAGGTATTTACTTGTGTTATTTCTTTGTTATCCTTTCGTGCTTTATATTCAGTACCATGATATACTCTGCTTATTTATAGACTCATCATTCTTGGAGTCTAATCGGACAATATGCTAATGGGCTGCAGACCATGACCCATACTTGTTCATTCTTGTTTATATGATTCATGTGGATTGAGATATAGTTTAGAGTAGACATGATACCCATGACCTTGACAGCTTATAGGTACTCGAGTCGGGCTGGAGTCCGCTCGATACGTAGCTGGCTTGCTCACGAGCTCGCATCCGAAAAGTGGGTACGGGTCGTGACAAATTTTTGTGGTGGCCCATGCAGGTCAGAGCATATCGTACCGATTACGTAACTGTACTGGTACGAGCCTGCGACCTTGACTAAACCCTTAGGAATCTCAATCCACTATGCTTTGAAAACTCTCCTAAAATTTCTCTACGTCCTTGAAAATCCCATATTTGCTCTCGGTTATACTTCCCTGCTTCCTGTGCCATTGATTCTCGTCCCTTTTATTTCGGGGTGAAGAATGATCGTGCTGTCTAGGATTCATTAGAAATTCTTACATTATAAGTATAATATTGCTTGACTATTGAATGCTTGGTTGTTTATAGATATGAGGGATTATAGATACCATATGCCTAAATACTTGTTGGTAGGATTTTAGCAACCGGTTAGAAAATTTTAAGATTT